>PVLA01010164.1:0-66380 GCA_004027455.1 Hydrochoerus hydrochaeris | reverse complement strand
CTGGAGTCTCCACCCTCGACTCCATATTGAGCATTACATAAAAACATACACATGTGAACTACACAAATTACAATTATCAATACAAAACATTCCAAGTGGGGCAGTGCAGCAGTGGGGACGGATAATGAAGTTGGATAGAGACATATTCAGAATGCAAGCTTGTGATGCTGGATGTTGAGACCATTAATGGTGATGTGGCAACTGACACAGATTAAGAAAGCCTGGCAGATTTGTAAGGCCCACTTCTGGGCGTATCTGAGAATGGTTGACTTGTAGCCCAGCGGGGTGACAGCAACCAATAGGTTTATAGCCTGGGTGAAATAAAGAGGGAAAGAAGAAGGAAGTCTTTCTGTTTTTAAAGAGCTCTAGTCTTCCTGAGTGGCTCTGTCTTTTGCTGCCTTCGCCTCTGGACATCTGTCTTCAGGTGTCCAGTTGCTTCAGCCTTGTGACACAGACACCAGTGACTCCCTAAGGGGCTTCCAGGTCTTTGCCCTTGAACTGGTGCTGCATCCTGTGGCCCTCTTGTTCTGCAGCTTCCCGATTCTTGAGTTGAGCAGCTGTTGTATCCTCTGGCTCCCTGGGGGGCAGACAGCTGCTGTGAATGCTCCTGCTTCTAATCCTGTAGGTGCCCTAATAAATCCACCTGTACATGTGTTTTCTATTGATTCTGTTTCTCTAGAGAAACCCAGCTAATATGGATATCATAGAGCAGGCTGATGATGGCGAGGAGTCCTGAACTCAGCTGCTACCAGGAGGAGAGGGTTTGGGTGTAGGTCTTTGTCACACTTGTCCTTGTCTAGGTGAGACCCTCTGCCCAGAATCTATCAGCCTGGGTCATTGCAGATGGGCTCCTGAAGATGAGTCCTGGAGGACTCGTCTCTCCCAAGCACCATTTGCTCTGACCCACTGTGTGTACTGAGTTGATCTTTCTGGGCTTTTGCTCTAGTGTTGATGAACACTGTGGCTGCATCTCTGTCCTGTGCCCTGGCATGGGTGTCCAGATATGGCCAGACCTTCTCCCTGATCTTATATCTTTAGGTCCTGCTTTTACCTGATCAGGCTGCCCAAGGTAGGACTCCCAACAGCTTTGACACTGGAGTCAGCTACTGAGCTGTGGGCTCACCTTCCATTCTGGTTACTCAGCTTCCCTCACTGGAACAAAATACCTGGAATTACAAAGGAATTTATTTTGATTTATGGTTTAAGGGGTTTCAGTCCATGGTTAGGTGGCTCCATGGTTCCAAAGGTGATGAGCCAGAAACATCATGATGGGAGGGCCTGGTGGAAGGAAGCTGCTCACCTCATGGCAGCCAGGAAACAGAAAAAGGAAACCAGAGAAGAAAGGGCAGAGACCAGCTACAGTCACCAAGGGTATTCCCTGAAGACCCCCAGTAATGCCAGCAAAATTATAAATCTATTTAATCTCATGATCCAATCATCTTCCAGAAACCTACCTCTGAACATGTAAGACTTTTGGGGGATATTTTAGATTTAAACCAAAAGCTCCCTGCCACCAATGGTGAGCGTGGATTCACCCCCACCCCTGCATCACCTCACCTCGGGTGGAGACCCCGCCTGTCCTCAGCTTGCTCTTCTTTCCCTCTGCCTATTTTGGGGTCCTTCCCAGGACTCAGGGGCAAAGCATTCCGGACTCCCAAGGAGGAAAGGAGGAGACAGACGAGGGCAACAAGGCAGTCAATAAGAGGGCTGTCACCTGGCCAGCTGCCACTGGCAGTTAAACTGTAAGGGACTTCCAGTGTAGACTGCAGAGTCCCAGAGCTGACCCACTTGTGTGTCACTCAGGTGTTTATAGGCCAGTTGTTCTGGTCATTGGCTAGGGTGGCCGCTGGGTGACCTTGATTCCTGTCCCATGCTCCTGGGCTGCCCTAGTCTCTGGGAGGGCTGCAAGGCTGGAGAGAAGCCCTGAGGCGACAGCTGTGGATGCTACTGTGGGGATGTCAGGCTCAACCCTGGAATGGCACCCACAGGCTGACCAGGAAGTCCTATCTCTTATTTCATCATTTTCACAGCAAGAACACCCCAGGGCCCCAAACCTGCTGGGCAGAACCAGGGGCTTCCTGGAGCTGAGCAGCTGCTGGGGGGTAGGGCCTGGGAGCACAGGGATCCGCCTTAGCTTTACCCGTGCCCTCCCCCAGCTCTGGCCACTGGTTCCTGCTGTGACATTCCAGTTATAAAAAGACATGTGACACCTCAAGCAGATCTGCAGTGCCTTGACAGTGTCTGTCTGGCACATAAAGGGCCTCTCCCTGTTTGCATGGCTTCCCAGGGCCGGGGACAGGTGAGGGGCAGTCCCAAAGGGCCACAGCATGCACCCCAACCCCCACCTTCACTGCACCTTCATCTCACTCCTGCAGAAGTGGAGGTTCCTGGGCCACAGCTGTCTGGCTGGAGCTGTGATAACAGGTTGCCGACACCTCTGCAGGCTGTGTGTGCGCCCTTGGGGAACCATTTTGTTCTTCACCCCTTCAGCCCGTGGCTGTTATGGGTGGCATCCCAGAGTTTTCTGCCATCAAGGTTGGGGCTTCTTGTCCAGAGGAGGGTGGCTGTGCCATCAGGGACCCAGGTGCCCATGGAAGCCAGGTGCACACCTTGCGCTCTTCCCTCCAGGAGGGCATCAGTCCTGGTCTGTCATACACCTTCAGTGAAGCCTGGCAGCCAGCCAGGAATGGCTGGGTGGCTCAGGTTGGGCCAGGCATTGCTACCCTAGGGTCCCCAGTGCCTGTCACCCTGGTCATTCTGTTTCCCTAGTGCTCCTCAGCCTTTTGCTGCCAGGATCACCAAGGCCTCCCTAGGGGGTGCCATGGCCACCCTGGCAGGGGTAGAGCCTGGAGCAGTAGCCTCAGTTCTTCTAGCAGCTGGTCTCATGGCTGGTACTGGTCTCGTGGCTTCAGGCCTGCAACAGTGAGCATGGGCAGCCCTGGCCCTGTGGTCCACCTATGTGAGGATCTGCCTCCCCTTGTCCAGTAGGCTGAGTCCTATGGTGTAGTTCCCGCCTCAGTTTACTGTCTTGTGCTGTAGATCTCCACTGGGCCTTGGGAGCTTGACCAGGTCTCTGGTATTCTTACCAACTCCTGCCAGCCCTTGACCCAGGAACTGTCTCTTCCCCCAGCCACTTGCTGGGAGGATCAGTGCTGACAACTCACATTACTTTGCTTTAAAAAAAATTGGTTTTTGAGATAAGGTCTTACTATGTAGCCCAGGCTGGCCTTGAACTCTCAGCAATCCTCCTGCCTCAGCCTCCTAATTGCTGGGATTACAAGTGTGCCCATCACACTTGGCTCAAAGGTGCTAGAGTCTCCTGCACAGAGCTGGTGAAAGGGACAGTGGTGACATTTGTAGCACATGTGACTCTGTTCCTGGCACACAGCAAGTGCCCAGCAACAAGGAACTCTGACTGTCCTGCTGGCACCATTTCTCCTTCTCACAGACTCTGGAGATTCCTGCTGCTGTGACCCCCACAGCTGGACACTAACAGCAGCACTGCCCCAGAGATCTTTCTGCAGTGATGGAACTGTCCTGTGACAGCGTTGTCCCTTGGTTGACCCCTGGAACACAGCTGGCCCAGGCTTTCTCAAGGGCTTGAAGTGTGCCATTGTGACTGGTGTCTTAAATAGTCCAAGCTGCTATGACAGATGACCAGGAACTGGGGGCCCAAACAGCACACATGGTTCTAGAGGCTGAGAAGTCCAAGGTCAAGGCACCCACAACCTAGAGCCTGGAAAAGTGACTCTTTCTGGACTGCAGAAGAAGGTGGTGGAACCTCTAAGAGGCGGGGCCTTATGGGAGGCCTTAGGTCATTGTGGGTGTGGCCTGGAAGAGTAGATTAAGACCCCAGGCTCTTCTTCCTTTCTCCTTCCTTCTTGGTGACCAGGAAGTTAGCTGCTTTGCTCCACTGCATGCTCACTGCAGACTGTGCTGTCTCACCACAGGACCAGAGATAATGAGGCCAAGTGACAATGGATGGAAACCTACACAGTCAGGAGCCAAAGTCGATCTTTCATCTTTTTAGTTGATTATCTCAGGTATTTTATTGCAGGAATTGAAATCTGACTAGCACATCCAGGCTCCAAATATCATTGCAATTGGGGGGGGTTAGGATTTGATGTGTACCTTGAGGGAACACAAGGATTCAGTCTATATCATGAAAAAATGGGATTATAGTTCCATTTAATTTTAATTTTCTCTATGTCATTCTCTTCTGTGATAGTAGGGATTGAACCAGGAGCTTTGAACTAAACCACATCCTTAGCTGTTTTTTGAATTTTTTATTTTAAAGACATGGTTTCGTGGTCACTAAGTTGGCCAGGCTGGGCTTTTTGAACTTGTGATCCCCCTACCTAGGCCTCCTAGAGTGCTAGGCTGACTGGTGGGCATAGTCACCCTGATTTCAATGTAAATAGTTGCATGTGGTACAGGCTTAGAGAGAAACGCTGGCCTCATGCTTTCGTTAAAGCAGTATTACTGAGTGCCAGACCGACCCTGTGTCACCTGCATACATGCAGGGCCTGTGGCCTGGGCTGCACTGACAAGACGCTTGCTCCCATGGAGATGGAAGAAGTTGAATTTTTGAATCAGGCACTGCAGACAGTGATAAGGGACGTGGAGGACAAAAGTGCTGAGCCAAGCTGTCTGCAGTGACCAGGTGGATAGTATGGCCTGAGATGGTCTGTGTACGGGAGGTGACCTCTGGGAGGAGGCAGACAGACCTGCTCAAAAGTGTCCTGGGGAGCAGGAGCCAAACTGGGAGAGAGCAGAGCAGGAGTGGACTGGCTGATGTATCTGATATCTTAACTTTCTTTACTGGAAAGACAAGAGAGTGTCTCCTTTTTTCTCCAAAACTTTCTAAAATTTTCTACCCACACAGAGAAATTCCTTTCTGTCCACTTAAGTAGGTTTTGGTATATTGTTTTCCCTCCTGGTGGAACAGATCTGTTTATTGAGCTTTGTGCATTGAAGGTTTTGTCCTCAAATGAGTTTATTAAGGCTGCAACAGGGGAGTCAGCCTGGTGGCTTCAGAGAAAGAAATGTGTTTCTGCCTCTTCTCCCCTCCTCCCCCTCCTCTCCCTCCCCTTCCTCCTCCCCCTCCTCCTCCTCCTCCCCCCCCTCCTGTCTCTCTCTTTCCCTGTCTCCTCCCCTCCCAGTCCCCTGTTCCCCTCCTCCTTGCCCTTCTCTCTTCTTCCCATCCCCCCTCCTCTCTTCTCTTCTCTTCTCTTCTCTTCTCTTCTCTTCTCTTCTCTTCTCTTCTCTTCTCTTCTCTTCTCTTCCTCCCCCTCCCCCTCCTCCTTCCTCTGGCTCAGCTTCCCAGAGTCCTGGATTGCATGTGTGCACTGTCATGTTCAGCTGTGTTCCTGGTTCTTGAGGGTAGACGCTTGAGCTCCAGGTGTTGGCAGGTTGATCTCTCCAGTCCGCTGTCTCCTGGCCTGTCCACGGCCGGCTCTCCCCTGTGTCTGCACGTGTTCCTCCTCCTCCATCATCTGTGTGCAAATCTGCCTCTTTTATTTTTACACTGTCCTACTGGATTAGAGTGTGCCCTAATGACCTTATTTTCACTTAATACCTCTGCAAAAGCCTTGTCTCCAAATATAGTCATGCTTCAGGATACTGGAGCTTAGGATTTCAAGATACCAATTTTGGAGATGTAATTCAGCCCATAATAGTCTTAAACCTGTGGGTTTTAATGCACATCTCTAAAAATGAGTTAAGTGGCACTGAACTTCAGCTACTTGATTGCACCGCTTGCAACATTTCCGCGAGGTAATGTCTTTCTTAAAGCACTTTGCAGACACGTGGTGGTTCATCATTTCAGCTGGTCACAGGGGTGAATTCCATTTGGCTTTGCTGGTTGTTTGCCACCTAGACTTCAATCACGAAAAAGTACTCCACCCAAATTCTTCCTGCAGACCCTGGCTCCTTGCCTTTGAGAGCCTCTTTATCTCCTTGGACACAGTTTACAGAGAAAGACTTGGCAGAAAACAGGCCGATTGTCCCCAGTCATTGTAGTACTTAAGAGCTACTATATTTGGTGATGGCAGATCTTAGCATTTCTGTGTGTGATGGCTTGCTTATTTGTTTATATCATGATAAAACCCCACACATAGCACCTTTTGCTTTTTTCTTTTCTTACAGGCTGGCGCTGGAACCCAGTGCTAGGCAGGCGCTAACCACTGAGCTACACTGTACAGCACAGGGTTGCTAACTGCATACACATTGGTGTGCAGAGGTGGGTCGCTAGAACTTTTTTTTTCAGTATCGGGGATTGAACATAGGGCTTTCACACTTAGCTACATCTCCAGTCCTTTCCATTGCATTTCATTTTTTATTTTGAAATAGGGTCTGTTTAAGTTGCTAAGTTGTCAGGCTGGGCTCCAACTTGCAGTTGTCCTGCCTCAGCCTTTAAAGTGCAGGGGTGACCAGTGGGCACCACACCACACCCAGCAAAGGATTTTATTTTTATCCATTTTTAAAAATTTTTATTTATTTAGTCTGTGTCACTATGCAGTTCAGGCTGGCCTAGAGCTCACTTTGTAGCCCGGGTGATCTCAGACTCACAATGACCCTCCTGCCTCAGCCTCCCAAGTGCTGGGATCACAGGTGTGCAGCACCATACCCAGCTCTCAGAAGTTCATTTTTAAAACCACAGTTTAAACTGTAAGGGTGCCCTTGAAGCACCTCTCATGCAGAAGCGATGCCCACCTAGCTCTGCTAAATACCTGACAGTCTTTTTTTTTTGTTTCAATTTGTATTTTTCATTAGTACATGTTTGTAGTACATAATGGTTACCCCACGTGGGGATCTGAAATCACTCCTCTCAGTTCTACTCTGCTCTCTCTCCTTTGGTTTTGTTTCTAGCTTTATGCAGACAGTAGAGATACGTGTGTTGGCCACTGTGTATCTTAATTCATATGGATACGGAAGCCAGGAAAAGGGAGAAACCACATTCCTGTCTGTGGCCACACTGGGCCTGATGGCCTCCAGGTGCTAGGAGGGGTCAGGGAGTAAACAGTTGTCTTTTCCTTTCACAGACTGTGGACTTTGTGCAGTTTTTATTGAAAAGGGAAGGAATTTGAAAAAATGACCTGGGAGCCAGGCCTGGTCACATCTATCTGTAATACCAGCACTTGGGTGGCTGAGGCAGGAAAATTGAAAGTTCAAGGCCAGCTAGGGCTACGTGATGAGTTCAAGTCTGGCCTGGAAAGCAGAGTGAAATACTGTCTCAAAAGTGAAAAATTGAGAGAGGAGAGAGAGAGGCAGAGTGACAGAGATAGAGAGAGAGGGACAGACAACAGATAGGTAAATCCAGACAGAGGCAGCGAGAGACAGACAGAGAGACATCTGGATGCTTCTCCCTTTCCAAATAGATAAAATGGGTGTCAGGGTAGAAAGAGTAAAAACAGGCCTGTCAGTCCCAGTGACTAAATAGAAGAGAAAAGGACACATACCCCTGCTCCTAGGGCCCAGAGAGCATTCAAAAGGCTGCTTAGAGAAGGAAGCTTGTTTTATGGATCTTTCTCTCTCCTCCCTCCGTGTTATCTCATCTTCTTTTCCTTCATCTTCAGCTCCTTTTCAGGGTGCTCCAGGCTGCCACGGCCCCTGCCCTGCCCCTGCCCCAGGTTATGGTTCCTGCATTATAAATCAGCCCCACACCAAGCAGCTTGAGATAGCGCTTTTCTTTTGCTCCCTGGATTGCAGGTGAGGAGCAGGAGATGGCCCAGTTGCACAGCTCTGGCTTGCACAGCTCAGGGCTGAGGTTGGTGCCAGCTGGGAATGTAACCATGTGCAGGCTCAAGTGCTCTGGCTTTCCAAGATGGCGTAGCCCTTGGCTGGCATGTGTGGCCTCTGCAGTGTGCTAGGTTTCTGTGATGGGTTTCTATTTCCCCAGTGATGTGTAGTCCAGCAAAACCAAGAGAAAGCTTCATGGCTTTTCCAGACTGAACCTTGGAAAGTCAGTTCCAAGAGTCACTTCTGTGAAACTTGATTGGTTATAAACAACCACTCATCTGCTGAGACTTGAGGAAGTACTTAGATTCCATTTCTTGAAGGGAGAGCATCACACGTGTGAGATGAGGCTACCTTTGGAAAATAAAGCCCGCGACACCTTCCACATCAGTTCTGTGATGGCATTAGTCAGGTGTCATCTCAATTGGCCTGTCCTCATTCTTGCATCTGCTTCACTGGCATCAAGGCGCCAGTCAAAGAAGCTTCCTGCTTCAGCCTCTGACTAGGAGTCTGGCCCCGTCTTAGCCAAATTTCCATGGACTTCAGTTGACTTTGAGGATGGCTCACTGCTGTTTGTCAGGTGAAATCCTGTGTAGGTAACTCTATAATCAAAATATATAATGAATGTTTACATTAAAGAATTACACAGTACAGGACATACTGCTTTGAATCTCCCTCAAATCCTTCTCCTTGCATCGGACACACTGCTCCCATCATTCTTGCCACTTTCTGAAGCAGTTCTGGAAGTCCTCTTGCATGGGTGTCTTTATCTTTATAGGGTGTGATTAAAAAAAAAAAGCAGTGACCGCTTCTGTCGAGTGCCAGCCATTGGAAAGGCGGGCTCATAACACGTGATGGTGTTTCCTCCTCCCTACCCATCAGGTTTGGCCCCGTGAGGCTTCTGGCTCTTTCACCAAAGACAAAATGACTGTGAAAGGTAAATGCTTTGCATCAGTTCAGGACACTGAGGCAACAGGACAGCAAACTAAAGGCCCTCATGAAAGAGGACTTCCCAGGCTGCTTCAGAGAGCTGCAAGTGAGGTGGGGTAGATGATCTGAAGTAAGGGGGAGTGTCTTGGGGATTAGTATCAGTGAGAATTTAACTGTACCAAATTTAAAAAATGAAGCATGAACTGTATTTTTGATCACACCACATATTCTAGAGTCAAGGTGATCAGCAAGATGAAATCTATGTGGCATCCCAATTTACTATTTGCCACTTCATTCCTGGTTGAAAATTGCCACATATCTCGCTCCTCCTCCCCAGGAAATGTGGACCTTCCAGACAGTTGATGCTATTTCCTGGGGGAATCTGGGATCTTGGCAAATGATGTTGACATATTCTGAAAGACTGGTTGGTGGAGTTTGCTCGATTTTGGTTCAAATTTCAAAATGTCCTCACTGGTGTGTTTGTTCATTTTCTCTTTTTCACTCAGGCTCCATCAATATGTTCCAGTAGCCCCTGTTGCTCTTTTCTTCTACTCAAAAAGCAGATTTTCCTGCAGCTTTTGAATCAGAGCTGGGCTTTGTTACTGGTAATGTGGTTGACTTGGGTTTAGGGGCCATGCAGTAAGAAGACCTCATAGGACCCAGAAATTCATAGTGCATAGGCCTGGGAGTTGCTTCCTACAAGGATCTCAGACAACTGAGCTCCTGAGTGACAGAGAGCATGTCCCTGGAATGTCATACCTGGTAGACATTCCATGAGTTCATGGTATGACCCTGAGCCTGACCTGACCCTTTCTCTTCTGTTTCTATTCCTATCCAAATGCCAATTTGGGCTTAGTCTTTCTGGGAAAGAATCAAAGCGTGTGTGTCTGAGGATAGCAGGTGGTGAGTGTCCCCTCTGAGGGGGAACAGATGGGGACAGAGAGAGAACCAGCAGCCCATAGGCCCAGTGAGAATAATGTGTATTTTACTCCAAGTAAAATGAATTGAAGCGGGAACATGACATGATCTGATTCAGATTTTTGAAAAGTTTAACCTTATAAATGTCAAAGTTGGCAAAGATGGAGAGCAAAGGAATCTCTCCCCAGCACTTATAACACTGGAAGTTTTATAAGCCAGTGTCAGTGTTGGACTAACATGTATCTCATGGCCCAGCAGGACTTCTCCTGCATGTGTGTCCCAGAGAAAGGTGTGTGTAGGAATGTTCCTAATGACGCTGTCACAGTGGTCCCAGAAGGACCCTAGTGTCCATAGCAAGAGGATGGGCAAGTGTGCAGTGGTATATTCTTACAATGGAATGAAAAAGATAAATTGCTCTGCTCAAGAACATGTACGTAATCTTACACATGCAATGGTGAGACAGGAGTGACCTACAGAATATATACGATGGACTCCATGCAGGCAAAGTTTTAGTTTTTTGATGAAACGCATTGATGGTGAAATTGCAAACAGAAGCAAGGAAAAAAAATGTCTTTGACAGATGAATGAAGAAAATGTGATATAATTTGTATATCATTTATCCCTAAAAAGGATATCGTGCCATTTTTAGCAGTATGGATGTACCTAGACCTGATGGTAAATGAAATAAGCTAAACATACAGGGACAAGTACTTCAGGCTTTCACTTATATGAGGTAACTCAAATAGCCAAACTCACAGAACCCAGCGTAGAAGGGTGGTTGCCAGAGGCTGGGGCTCTGGGAGGGGAAATGAAAGTGGGGAATTGTTCTTCAAAGAGTGTAAAGTTTCTATTATGGAAGATGAATAATCTCTAGAGATCTGCTGTACAAGATGGAAGCTATAGTTAATAAGGGTTTGTGCTCTTCAAAGTATGTTAAGAGGATCCATCTCATGCTAAGCATATGTTATGTTTTGGGTGTAATTTGTGTGACTCCCAATGGTCCATATGTAAAAGCTTCCACCTCAGAGTGGCAGTACTGTGGGGGTGCTGTGGACCTTTAAGGGGTGGGTCCTAGTGGGAGGTCCTTGGGTCATGGGGGGTGTGCCCTCACTGGGGATTGTGGGACCAGCTTTCACATTGTTAATGGTAAAGCTGACTGAGCCAGTATTCTTACAAACTAAACAAAACACCCAGACAAACAAAAAGCACCAACACCCATGAAAGAACACTTAGAAACTTTTGGAGGTTGTGTTCAATGCCTTGATTGAAGTGGAGATACCATGGGTTTATGTGTATCTGTTTGCCCCTGTAGAATGAGCCTTTTCAGACTGGCTGCTTTCCTGTATTGCAGTATCTCTCTCTCTTTTTTTTTTTTTTTGTGGGTACCAGGGATCGAACTCATGACCTCGCACTTGCCAGGCAAGCGCTTATGTCACTGAGCTAAATCCCCGGCTCTTCTTTCCTGTATTCACTTACATTTCCTCCTGTCTTTTCCTGGCTAGGTGGCTCATTTCTTTTCAGCGTGGAATAATATTCCCTTGCCTGTGTATACTGTAGTGTCTTAGTCACTTTTGGTATCTGTGAGACAAAATACCTGACACCTTCAGTTTAAAGGAGGAAAAGTTTATTTTGGATCAGTTTTTAGATGTTCCATTGTCAGCCAGCTTTGGGCAGAAGCAGTGTGATGGGAGGGACTGGTGGTGGAAAGCTGCTCATCTTAGGGTGGCCAGGAGGGAGAGACAGAGAGAGAGAGAGGGAGGGAGAGAGAGGGAGGGAGAGACAGAGACAGAGAGAGAGAGGGAGGGAGAGAGAGGGAGGGAGGGAGAGAGGGAGGGAGGGAGAGAGGCAAGGAGGGAGAGAGGGAGAGAGGAGGGAGAGAGGGAGGCTTCAGTGATTATAAATAAAGCCGATGCATCTATGTGTACAGGTGTTTGCATAGATCTATTTTTTTATTTTAATGAGAATAAAACCAAACAAAATAAAACAGAACAAAGCCAATCAAAATAAAATGGTGAAAGTGATATAGGACTTCAAAACAGGATAAATTGCAAATAACTCTACTGTAATGCCTCATTATCCTCAATATTGCTGCTCATACTATCAGACATAATAAAGTCAAACAAAACAGAACAGAATAAAACCAATCAAAACAAAACATTGACTAAAACAGAACAATAAAATGTAGCAAAACAAAACAGTGAGAACAATATTGGATTTCAAAAACAGGACAGAAGAAATCCCCCATACTTGCTACATTGCATATTGTTATCCTCTAAATAGATGCTCAGACTACCAGCTTTAGGCCTGCAAAGTCAATCAAAAATACAAGCAGTAAGTTGTTTTTATACCCCAATTGCTATCAACTCAGTCTGTGTTCCCCTAAATCAGCTGGTTGCTTACAGAGGGGAGGGAGGAAGAGGGGGCTTGGCTCTTCTTGTCTCCAAGCCCACATGCCACTGGCTCATGGGAAGGGTGCTTCTTGTTTCTCCTCCCTCCTGGCCCATAGCTCTTAGATCTATGTGTTTATTTTTTATTTTTCAATTTAAGGAGAATAAAACCAAGCAAAATAAAACAGAATAAAGCCAGTCAAAAACTAAACCAGTGTAAGTGACATAGGAATTCAGAACAATAGGAAATCAACAATGGTCACCATGCCTCTCATTCCAAAATAGCTGCAGATACTCTCAGTCATAGTAAAAATCAAACAAAACAGAACAGAATAGAAGCAATAAAAACAAAACAATGAATGCAGTAAAGAACTTCAAAACAAGATAATAGTAAATCCAAAATGGCTCCCATAGTATATCTTGTTATCTTTGAAATAGCCACCCATGCCCTTGGATATAATAAAATCAAACAAAACAAAACAGAATAAAACCCAACCAAACAAAACAATAAAGATGATGCAGGACTTCAGAACCAGATAATAAGGAATCAACCAATGGCCCACCCTCAGAAGGAGATCCCCCATAGATGCTACATTGTGTATGGTTATCTTCTGAATAGATGTTCAGACTACTAGCTTTAGACCTGCAAAGTGAGTGAAATACTAAACACTACAAACATTAAATTGTATTTTACCTCAATAGCTGTCATTGCAGCCTGTGTTTCTCTGAATCAGCTGGTCACTTATGATGGGGTGGGGGGTTTGGCTCTTCTTGTTTTCCAGCCTATGTGCCAGAAGGGGCTGGCATCTGGCTCTGCCCTCAGTGGCCTGCACATGGTGTTGATTCACAGGGGGGAATTGCTGCTTGGTGACTTCTTATTCTCTTTCTCCACAATCCATGAAATGGTGCTGGCTCATGGGAAAAGGTTAGCATCTGGCTGTCCCCCAGTGGCCTGTGCATGGCCTAGATCTATGCTTTTAACTTATTTGGATAAATGTCAAGAAGCACAACTGCTGAATTGTGCATAAGGTAAGAGTATGTTTAGTTTTGCAAGAAGTTGCCAACTGTCTTCTGAGTGGCCACACCATTGTTTTGTTTATGGCAGATCTTTTGCTTCCTTGGCCTCCTCCTCTGACCTCAGCTTCTGCCCATGACCACTTCCAAAGTTGCTTCCACATTTTAAGATGGCATAATAGCAATGCTTCTACCATTCAGGGTACCAATTTTTCTGTCTTAGTCTGTTTTATGTTACTATAACAAATTACCTGATGCTATGAGATATATAAAGAATAAAGGTTTATTTTACTTCTGATTGTTGTGGCTGGCAAGTTCCTGCTACTGAAGGGACCCATGGTCATATTATAAAATGGCATATGATATCACATGATGAGACAGGAAATGAGGCCAGCCTTGCTTTCTTAAAACAACCTGATCTTAAGGGAGCTGATATGTGCTTGTGAGACCTAACATACTCCAGGAGATCAGCACTAATCCACCCATGCTTTTATTTATTTATTTGTCTGAGATAGGATTTCATTATGCAGTTCAGGCTGGCCTTGAACTCAGAGTGATCCTCCTGCCTCAGCCTCCCTAGTGATGGGATTATAGGTGTATGCCACCATGCCTGGTTTATTAATCCCTTTTAAAGGCCTTAACATATTTCAAAGACCCTACCTCCCAGCTTGATCACTTTGTAGGTTAAGCCTCAACATGAGTTTTGGTGAGAATGAACTATATTTACAAAGCAGCAATGCTGTATGATTATTTTTGTGTGTGGCTGGATTTAATTTGCTAATGTCTTGGTGAGGATTTTTGAATCTATATTTATGAGAGATATTGGCTTATAGTTTTCCTTTTTTGCAATGTCTGTTGGATTGGTATGAGGGTAGTCGTTGGTCTCATAAAACAAGTTAGAAAGTATTCTCTTTGCTTCTGTTTTCTGGAAGAGATTGCAGGGAACTGGAGCGATTCTTCCTTAAATGTTTGTGAGGCCATCTGGGGCTGGTGCTTTCTGTTTTAGAACATTATTAATCTGTGATTCAATTTCTTTAATAGATAGAGGCAAATTCAGATGACCTGTTTCTCCTTCTGGGAGTCTGATAAATTGTGTGTTTCAGGGAATAGATCAGTTTTGTCTTAGAGCGTTTTATCTGCTTGCATAGAGTTATGCATAAAGTTCTTTGATTATCAGTTTAGTGCCCATGGGAGCAATAATTTGGCTGTCCTTCATTTTTTATCATAGTGCTGTGTGTCTTCTCTTGCTTTTTACCTAGATAACCTGGGTAGAGGGCTGTTAATTTTATTAATCATTTTGAACAACCAATTTTTGGTTTCATTGATTTTCTTTGTCTTTCTTTCTTTCTTTCTTTCTTTCTTTCTTTCTTTCTTTCTTTCTGGTACTGGGAATTGAACTCAGGACCTTGCATGTGGTAGGCAGGTACTGTGCCCGCTCAGTCATATATCTGGCCCTGATTTTCTGTTTTCAATTTCACAATTTTTGCTCTGATTTTTATTGTTCCTTTTCTTCTGCTTCCTCTGGGTTAATTTGTTCTTCCTTCTCTGGTTTCGATGATGGACTTTAGGTCTTTCTTTTTTCTAGTTGTGTAATCAGTGCTGTGACTTTCCCTCTACTTCAGTTGTTGCATCTCACAAATTTTAATAATTGTATTTTCATTTTTTATTGAACTTTATTGAATTTAAAATATATTTTGGAATTTTTGTGAGACATTTTTGACCTGTGTGTTATTTTTTAAATGAAAAAATTTTACCCCATGTGTTTTCAGTATATAATGATTACATTCTTCATGGGGAATTGGTATATTACATAACACGTATTAGTATTTTTCTATTTATTTTTGTTTGCCCTATTGAGATAAAATCTCACCTGTGTAGTTCAGACTGGCTTTGAATTCATTATGTAGCCCAGGCTGATCTCGAACTTGAGATGGTTCTCCTGCCTCAGCCTCCTGAGTGCTGAGATTACAGACATTCACCACCATTTCTGACTCTATGTGTTATTTTGAAATGTGTTGTTTTATGTTATTTAGAGGTTTTAATGTGTCTTACTGCTACTGATTTCTAGTTTAATTTTAATATGCTTTGAGAACGTAGTTTGTATAATTTTCATTGTTTTAGACTTAAGCTTGTCTGTTTTTTTGTCTGTGTCTGCCCTAATGTTGCTAAGCATGGTGTGTATTTTGGTAATCTATGTAGTTATCTGAGAGATTATTTCTGATATTTGAGAGATTATTTCATTTTTTTCCAGGGCCTCATTCAATTGCTTTGTTGTTTCTACTTCAGAGAGACCTGGCGGGGCTTTCAGATTGTCCCAGCTCACTGCCCCTGGGTTTACCTTTGGTGAACTGGATGTCCGAGGTTGCATTTTGCTTACGTGTCTTCTCATTTTCTCTCTCTCTCTTTTTTTTTAGTTTAGTTCCTGGGTGATACTTGTAAGTTGCCTATGGTAGGTGGCTTTATTAGTAGTATTTAGATCCTTAGGTGGTGATTACTTCTCTGAGGTATCTTCCAGGTATAGCTGGTTTTTGGGTTTTGAGTCTGTTGGAAGCTCTGACCGCTTCAGTTTGCTGGAGATGAGAAATTGTTGCTTGTTTGGCCCAGTCCCTGGTTCTTTGCCATGTGCCACAGTATTTTCTTAGTTAATCTTGGTAATGGATTATCAGGAGCAGCAGCTATTTAAAACAATTATGTCACTTGTATCTATTGTGGTACCAGTAGCATCAAACACAGCCCAGAAAACAACAAACTGAGCTAATACTTAATTTGCAACTTTTAACACTGTGAACTAGATTTGTGATTATATAACAAAATGTAAAACAAACCAGATAATTAAATGCAATATGTAAGTCTGTAATGTGTCAATTTTCCCCTCAGGATTAAAATATAAAATGGATTAAAGACAAAATAGAGAAGTAGAAAAAGAGAAAGATTAGAAGGTTGGAGGACGAAGAGGAACTTGGGGCAACTGGTGCAAAAAACTGAAGGAGAAGAGATGGAAGCGCAGAACAGAACCACACCCACAAAAAGGCTAGGAACCACGTTCACACTCACAAAAACAATGGAGAAGGAAGAAAAGAAAAAAAAAGAAAAAGAAAATCAAATAGTCCAAAAGGGTTCTCTCTAGTCTCACTCGTAGACAGCCTGTGGAGACAGAGTCCTGAATTGTGCCTCTTTCCCGGCGAGCCAGCCGTTGCTTTATGGTGGAGTAGTGGATAACCTCGGCAGGCCTGTGCTGAGAGCAGACTCACTGGGCTCCCTGCAGCGCAAGCAACTTCCATGAGTCTGCAGCCAGCTGGGAGCTGCTGGAGGAAGCCGGTAGCAGTTCTGGTTCAGGGCTTACCTGGCCCAGCTCCAGAATGGCTTCCAGCAGAGCCTCTCTCCTGCAGAGGACTGAGTCCTGCACTCGCCGCCAGCCGGTGTGGTCCTCTTGACCCACTGCTCCCTGCCATTGCCATGTCACTCTGCAGAGGCCTCTGGGGTTGCCAGCTGTCACCATCGCCATGACCTTTTATTCCCAGGTTCCAAAAGCTCCTCTTGTGCAGTGAGTTTGGCTCAGAGAGAAGGCGCCACCAGCTACCGCCTTTTTCATTGAAGTTTTTCTTTTTACCCTGTGTGGGCTTCAGTTTGTACTTCAGCTTCTTCCTGGGTCCAGGGACCCCCTTCCTTCCAGCTTGTCTTTCTCATGATGCTCTGTTCCGGTGTCCGGATGGTGACTGTCAGAGAGGCTGCTTTCTCTGCTGCCTACTGCTCCGCCATCTTCCTGGAAGTTCCGTTATTTTAGGCTTAAGCATGTTTTAATGGTGTGGCGTATGTTCTGTTTTAGTGAACGTCACGTGAGATTGAGAAACACAGCCAGCCCTGGGGTTCCTTCCCTGGTCTGCATGGTGATGCTTCCCTCTTGCTCCTGGACCCCTAGCCCTTTCCTCCCTCTCACCCTCCTCAAGGTAGCAGGGTCAGGGCAAGGATGAACTTGGGGAGACCAAGGAGACCAGCTTTTCCATGATCAGACCCTTGCCTACTATACACCTGATTCACCAGCGTGGACAAGAAGGGAACGGGATTTATCAGGGAAGATTTCCAGGACTCCAGAACTTGCCAGCCACCACTGGGGAACTGGGTCACCAACTCTTTCTTTCCAGAGAGAGAGAGAAACACACACATACACACACACAGAGAGAGAGAGAGAGAGAAAGAGAGAGAGAAAGAGATGACTAGGTAAATTTCCTTGGATTCATGAGGAATGACTCATTTCCTACCAACTGAAGGTAACAACAAGATCAAAGATTCGAGTGGGCCAGAAGCACCCTATAGCCAAAGCAACAAGCTGCACTTTGCTTGTCGTCTGTCCCAGTTGGATAAAGACGGCGACAAGATCTCTGTGCTGAGCAGTGCAGGTGGCTCATTGGTGCAGACATCTCAGAGTGGCAGCTGGGTGGCCTGGCATGCAGGGCTGTCCAGGAGGCTGAGCAAGATGTGTCAGGGCTGTGTCTTTCACAGAATGTGTTAAGGTTTTAGAGCAGGTCAACGAAGAACAGAAAATGAGCATCTGGTTTCTTTTCTTTTTTTTCCTCACTATATCTGGTTTCTTCAGTAATGGACAGAGACCAGACTGTTCCCACTGTCTAGTACTTAAGAACTGGGACTTAAGGAGTCCTCCTGTCCACCTGCCCCACCTCCCCACCATTGTCCCCCTTCTCCCAAGAGACCGCTGCTGCTGCTTGACCACCCCAAGCGTGCTTTGTCCATGCAGACAGGTCACCCCAGTAGGGCGCTCACAGCCTCTTTCTGGGTGTAGCCACACCCAGCCCTGCGTTTCTCAAGAGCTTCTTCCTCTGCTCTGCTATAAACACCAAATATCCACCCAGCCTGAGAGAGGGAGAGGGGATCACGCCCAGAACTGGCCAGCAGAATGGTCCCTGGAGATGTGGAGATGTGGCCACGCTGCCCTCTCTCCAGCAAGGATTTAGCACGCTCCTGCGCCCGCGTCCACATCCATTGCTTTCTGTCACCCAGCCCACCATCTGCTTAGTCTTCCAGCTTCCTTGGTTTTACTGAGCCTCAGGGTTTCTTCTGCTCTGCTTGGCACCCGACCTTTGCCTGTTCAGTCTGTTTCCGACTTGCCAGTGTGGTTTGTTGTCTGGCAGCTTTGATCTACATTCACTCTTAAGTGGGTCTCTGGGATGCTGCCTTGCTAGGAGCTTCTCAGGAGCCAACACTGCTCTTGGAAGACTGTCTTGGCATCGAAGGGCTATGGCATGAGGAAGTCCTTGAAAGGTCGCCTTGGTGAGCAGGAGTTCTAGGTGGCTTCCTAGGTCACTGTAGTTCTGGCTTCTGACTCTCAGCTTACACACCTTTGTGGCTTCTCAGAGTTCATTGGGAAGCTTCTAGTAGAAGCAGAGAGTAGAGGAAGGCAGTTGATGCACCCCAGAATTCATTGCTAAGCAACAGCAGGTAGAAGGAACAGAAACTTTTTTCCTTTGCATTACTGGGGTCTGAACCTAGGGTTTTCACACTGAGCTCCAACCCAGCCCTTTAAGTCTTTTATATTGCGATAAGATCTCACTAATTTGCTAAATTGCCCAGTCTGGATTAGAACTTGTTACCGTCTTGCCTGAGACTTCTGAATGTTGGGATTATAGGCCTGGCTCACCATGTGGTTTTTATAAGGTATCAGTTATTTATTTATTTAGTTTTTTGAGACAGTCTCACTGTGTAGCCCAGACTGGCCTTAAACTCACTATGTAGTCCAGGCTGGCCTTGAACTCACAGGCATCCTCCTGCCTCTGCCTCCCCAGTGCTGGGATTACAGGTGTGCTCCACCATGCCCGGCTCAACATATCAGTTCTTTATTGCTCTTTATGATGAAATAATGTTCCATTCTGTGAATGAAATAACATTCTTGCACTATTATTTATGAAATATATAACATTATTTATTCATCAGCCGACCGAAATCTGTGTTGTTTCCACTTTGGGACTAGTGTGAGTGAACATTTGAGTCTAAGCGTTTGTTTATATACCTGTTTGCAATGTTAACTTTTGCTGTTTGAAGGCACCAAGTGGTGGTTATTTGTTACAGCAGCAACAGGAAACATATACGAAGCCTGTGATGGCAAACCTTTCAGAGACCAAGTGTCCAAACTACAACCCCAAACCCACCTATTTATCCCAGAGTGCCCACAGTGCAGTTAACCTTGAAGAGTGAGGTTGTAGTTTAGAAAGAAGCAGCGTGGTGACTTGGCTGTCCCGCTAATGGAGGGGGCGCTGCCGCCTGCTCGGGCTCATGCACTGTAGGTTTGCTCCTGCTACACTGAGGCCACCCAGAGCCCCATCCCCAGTACAAAGACATGAAAGGGGCCGAGACTCCTTGTGCATGTGTGTATACACAGGTGATAAAGACCTCTGGGCTTGGGCAGAACATTATTCCATTCAGGTGCCTTCCAGCCCCTACCAGGAACTGAGCTGGGCATGGTGGTGCATGCCCATCACCCCAGAGCTCTGGGAGGCTGAGGCAGGAAGATCTTAAGTTTGAGCTCAGTCTTAGACACTTAACAACTTAGTGCGACTCTGTGTCAAAAAGGGTTGGCTCAGTGCAAAGGCCTTGGGGTTCAGTCCCTAGGAGGTAGAGAGAGAGAGTGAGACAGAGACAGAGAGACGGAGAACCAGTGGTCTCTGGGTCATGCCGGGGTTCTTGCTGCCTCCTCCATCCTCAGTCCTCTTCCCTCTCCTCCTGTCCTTTCTCTCTTCCCAGCAGCACCCCAGTCCCCGAGGACTCCTCAGTGGTCAGTGATGGATTTGCCTCCATCCTGCCAGGCCTGACCACTCCCACCCTGCTTCCAATTAGACCCACCGCAGCCAAGCTCCCATCTCACCCCCACTGGTGGGGCAGAAGACCTTGGCCCCACCGCCCTGCCCTGATCACGGCTCATCTGCCCACCTCTGTCTCTGTTGGCTTCTTTGAGAGGATGTGTGCAGACTGACCTCGCATCCCTCAGCTTTACTGACCCACTTCTCCTCCCAGAGCCTCGCTGCCCTGCTCTCTTTCAAATGCATCTCCTCTGCCCCTTGCGGAGAAGACTGTCCTTGTGTTATAAACTCATTGCTGTGTCCCTTCCAAGGCCCATGCACCTCCTCAAGGAGATGTTCCCAGGCCAGGAATTAGCCTCAGACCAGGCCACTCGCATCAGTCAAACTGGCAGTGAGACATTGCCAGTGGACATCAAAGTGCCTCTCACATGGCCCCCAAAAGGCCATGTGTGAGAGGTGGGGTCCTCAGCTTGGCACTAGCAGGAGGCGTGGGAACCTAAGAGGTGGGGCCTAGTGGGAGGTATTTGGGTCATTCATAGGGAGGCCTCAAAGGGGATCCTGGCGTCCCAGTTTCTTCTCTTTCACTTTCCAACCATGAGTTGGGCAGCTTTTGTCCCATCGCATGGTCCCCACCACTGCCACCTGCCACCTGCCAGAGGCCCAGAAGCAATGGGCCCTGGGATTGGAATTAGCGCCCTTAATAAAAGAGGCCTGAGAGAGGAGGACCTGGCAGGAAGGTGCTGTCTGTGAGGAGAGAGTGAGCAGGCGTCACAGATACTGACCCTGCTGCAGTCTTGACCTTGGACTTCCCATGCTCCCAAGCATCAGCCATAGATTCCTGCTGTTTATAAATTCCCTGCTGGTGGCTTTTTTTGTTATAGTGAACTGAATAGCTAAGACAGTAGATATACACACTGTTCCTGACTCAGGATGGTTGACTTAACTCTCTCTCTTTTTTTTTTTTGGACTGTATGATGGTGCAGGGGCAATACATATTTGTTTTGGTTTTTTGATGGGCTAGCAGTTTTCCAAATGATGTCCTTACAGCTGCTGGTTCTCATCTACAGGATCACAAGGGCAAATTCACTGATGTGCTACAGTGCACTGAGTTGCTAAGCTATGATGTGTAGAAGGGTAAGGGTATTAAATGCATTTTTGACTAAGAGTATTTTAAATTTTTGACACTTTATTGGAACATAACCCACTGTAGGTCAAGCAGCATCTGTACCTGGTGAAATTTATCATGAGGAATCAGCTCATGTAGCTGTGGAGGCTGCATGCTGGGAGTACACTTTGACTTGGTAAAGAGGTCTAGCTGCTCAGTAGGGGCTGGCAGAGAGCACATGTTCTGTGCTGATGCTGTCTGCAGGCATCTGAACATTCGCTTGCTGCTTTAGAGTCTCAGGTGGCCTGACTGCTCTGTAAGCAGTTGTATTAGTCAGATGTCTGTTGAGATGAGAAAATGCTTGAGAATCACAGTTTAAAGGAGGAAAGGTTTATGTGGCTCATGGTTTCAGAGGTCCAGTCCATGGTGGGCTGGCTCCACTGCTATGGGCTGTGGTGAGGCAGAGTGTCATGGAAGGAGGGTACAATGGAATACAGCTGCTCACTTATGACAGCCAGGAAGCAGAGGGGTGAGAGAGCCAGAAAGAAAGGACCTGGGGACAAAATATACCCTTGAAACAATGCCCCAGTGACCTGTTTCAGCCAACTAGACTCCACATTCCAATAAGTTTATTGAACCTGAACTCCATGGCTTACGCCATTGATGAAGTCAGGGCCCTCGTGATCCAGTTGCTTTCTAAAAGCCCCGTCTCTGAGCACTGCTGCACTGGGGACTGAGCCCCAACACACAGCCTTGGGGATACAGATCCAAACCACAGTGGGAGCCAGAAACCCTCCACTGAGCTCACAAACAATATTTCCTTGTGAGTGCTCAGTGCTGGTGCCAGCTCCTTTAATGTCCCCTGGAAACCCTGTAACTAGAACCTTGTGTTTTTCTCCAGCTCCTGTTTCCCTGCCTGAGGACCCTGTGAGATTGCTGATTCCCTTCTGTGTCCCTGGCACATGCTGGGAATGTTCTCTTGAGTGAGGCTTTCGAGGAATGGACATTTGCCAGCAAAACTCCTTCCCATTTGCCCTTTCCTGTTCTGCTGGTGGTCACTCCAGGGCACCAGCTGTCATAGTTTCAGGGACCAGGGTGGGGAAACTTCTCTCCTGTGAGTCCCTCTGTTCAAGAGTATCTACAGCAGTCAGCCTGGGTCCTCATGGGACACTGAATTCTTGGGAAGATCTCATTCAGTTTTAATTATGCGCTTTCCTCTCTTGGGCTTTGGTGAGTCTGGGCTTGCATAGTGCTGGATTTAGCCCACAAGCTGTCATATACTCGATACTCAGAAGCTCTGTATCCTCTGTGATTTAAGGCTTTGTTGCAGGGACACATGAGCATCGTTTGTCCTTCCCCTCATGATAAACTGTTTCCTGGGAGGACTTTTTGGGGCCACACTTAAGAATCTCCCCAAGACAGTTTAGAGCATTGTGGCTTCTGACAAGGATCAGTCTGGTTTTCCACCAAAAGATCTCAGAGCAAAGAATTTGCATCCTGAGAGGTGCTGTGGTATGTGTGTGGCTGCAGAGTCTCACATGGCCTCACGCAATGGGGACATTTATTGTGTGTTTGGGTTTTATGTAAAAACCCACAGACATTTTGCATTTTCCTCTACAGAATATCCATGTTTGCTGTGTAAGGAAATGCTGTGTAAGCTTTGATGTGGAAAGTGTGGCCCACAGACTGGGAGCCTAAGGCCTACTTAGAGGTTTATTAGAAATACAGAACATGAAACCCTACCCCAGATCCCACCGTTGAAAAGAATCACTTCTCCCATAAGCTGGCTTCTTTCCCCTTGGGATGAGTTGTTTATGGGTAGCACTCTTGTGGCCCATCCTGTGGAAGTCCCTGTACATGGAGTTTGAGAAGCACTTAGGGATGGCTTTCTCTAGGGTGTTGCCTGGGATGAGGTGCCCTCTTTACCTGGTAGGCACCAGCCTCTGCCACGCTTGAACCATGTTGGTGTCATGAGATCACCATGTGGGAAGCTGGGATCACCTCTTCTGGGTGGCTTCCCAGGTGGGTGGGTTAGTGACTAGGTACCTGAAGTGCTAGTGATTGCCGGTCACCATGCCATCAGGTGCTGTGTGCTGTCCAGGGAGACCTCCTTTAATCCTTACAGCAAACCCATTTTACAGAAGAACAAACAGAGTTTCCAGAGACAAATCATTTTGACATATCACGGAGCTAGGGGATGGCAGAGGCACACCTAGATGTCATGCAGAGTACCAGGGAGGCCTGTCCCTTATCAGGATCGGTGCTTGCTGTGTTTGGAAAGAGAGGAGAGGGGAATGGGAGGGGTGGTCACACATGGAGGAGGAGCCTGCATAGAAGGGTAGTTAAACTGTGTCAGGCCAGGGGTTCAGCCTGGCACCAAGCCCAGATGAGTCCATGACACCCAGATCCTGCTCAGCAGTGCACTTTCCCACACCCCTCTGCCTACATCCCAGGCTGCTGAGGGTGCATCTGTGTTTTGCCAAGTCTACCAAGGCATCCTGATGCTTGCTGGGATTTGAGAACCATGGATCTAGCCCTGCTTTTTTGTTTTATATGCAGGGAACCCAGGGTCTGAAGCAGGAAAGGGTTTCCTCACATATGGCCAGTGCTAGAACCCTCACCCTGTCCTGCTTCTCCATGAAACGCTGCTCTCCGAGCTCGCTGGGCGGCACAGCGTACACATATGTGTCAGAACAAGTCAGATTCAGCAGGGACTCCACACCCCACAGGGAGTCACACCCCAAGGGCAGGATGTTGTGGAATGGATATATATTCTCACCCTATTTCCTGGCATAAAACTCCTCACACTGCCTTTCAAATCGCAGCAGTGATCAATTACTTATGCTAATGAGTTGGCTGCTGCCTGCAGCGTCAGTGGGAAAGACCAAGGTGAGATTAGAGGACTGGGACTTCTATCACCACCCTCCACCTCCAGGGAAGGAGGAACAGACTGCAGGCTCAGTTGACCAGTGACCAACAGTTTCACTAATCATTCTTATGCAGTGAAGCCTCCAAAAGTCCCCAAAGGGCAGGGCTTGGAGAGGTTCTGGACAGCTGAATGTGGGGAGGACCCTGGAGGATGGTGCCCCCAGAGCAAGATTCCACTCTGCTCCCTTCCCACACCCTTGCCCTATGCATCTCTTCATCTATAGCTTTTGTTAATATGCTTTATAAAAGTAAAAGTAAATATAAGAGTGTTTCCCTGAATTCTTGTGAACCAATCTCTCAAATGGATTGTACCCACAGAGAGGTTGTGGAAGTGCTAGTTTCTAGCTGGTCAGTCAGAAGCCCAGGTAAAAGAGTCTGGGCTGGTGACCTCTAAAACCTGTGTGGTGGGGCTAAGCACTCTCTCTGTGGGAGGTGATGCTGTCCCAGGTGGACAACATCAAGACTGAGCTGGATCAGAGGACACATTGCTGGTGTCTGTGGGAGCACAGGTGGCTTGCTGGGGAGAAATCCCCACTCCTGAGGTCACAGAAGTCTCCTGTGGATGGTTAGGCTGTGAAAAAGTCTTCACTACAATGAGGACTTGGCTCTGGAGGAGTTAGAAAATGACCTGTTTCCCAATTATTCCTTGAAAAGTGTCAGCTGTGGGTGGGCTGGCTCCCTGCAGTTTATCGCAGGCCAGTCTTGCCTTATGGGATGAAAAATCACATAACTTAGGCATCTAGATTTGGGTTTTCACTTTGACTTTCCCTCCTTTCTGATGCTTGCTGGGGCAAAATATCTGACATCCATAACTTAAAGAAGGAGAGATTTTATTAGGCTCATGGTTTCTGAGGTTTCAGTCCATGGCCAGCTGGATCCCAGGTAGGAATAGCATGATGGAAGGGTGTGGCAGAAGAAAGCTGCTTACCTCATGGCAGCCAGGATGCAGAAAGGGAAAGAACCTGAGAAAACCTATTCTTAAAAGCCATGGCTCCCAGTGTTCTACTTCCTCTAATTAGACCTTACTTCAAAATAGCCCAGTCAGCTATGAACTCATTAATGCATTAAGCCATTGATGAAATTACTGTCCTCATGATCCAACATTCACTTTAGGCCCCACTGCATTGGGGGAAAAGCCCTCAATACCTACATCTTTGTGGGCGACACCATACCAAGTGACTTTGTAGCAGGCTACCTTAATCTCCTAGGGTTCACTTACTCCTCTCCGTCTCCTTCATGGCATTACCCTGGGAACTGAAGGAACCACCCTGACCAGCAAGGAGTAGATTCACCCACCTGTGTTCCTCCTTCTCCCACCTGTTTTTGGGGAGAAGGAGAAGAGTCTGAATTCCTGGCCTAGGGCCTGTACAAAGCAAATAAAGTCAGTGCCAAATGTCAGCACAACAAGTAATTAAACACCATGATTATAAATTGCTAATGAAAGCGAAAGCAAAGTTTGCTCAGGGGAGCGGCAGAAGGGTCAATCAGCCTGCAGCTAATTGAGTGCCAGTGAGGGAGGCTGGCCATTCCCCGAGAAAATGCTTGCTCTTCAATATCTTTCCGAAGTGTGGCTCTGAACAAGCATATAGACTTGAAACACACAGAACATCTTTTTAACTGCCCTGATCATGGAAACAGCTGTATTTTAGGGTACCCAGGACTCACCAAAGTCTTTGCTGACTTTAGGAGATCCATGATCTTTTGGTGTGAGATCCTAGTCACAGGAGTGGCCTGGTGATGGGTGCCATCTTGTGAATGGGGAAAATGGAAGATCAAAACAAATGTGCTTGTTATGGTTTCTGTCAGATGCCCACCACCAAGTCTTATGCAATCATGGACACTGTTGAATATAATGTTCATGACTGGTTCATGGTCTGGAACTGGGATTGGTGGTGTGAGTGCTACACCCACCCAAGGGTGGACCCAGCATACAGTGTAATGGTGGGAAGAATGTTTGTCTTTCTGTCTTTTGCTGTTTCTGCTTGCTGTTTGTGTCCGCCATGAACTGCTGCCCCTCAGCCATGTCATTTTGCCTTGGAGCCAACTGAGTATGGACTGAAACCTCCAATCTGTAAGAAATGAACCTTTCCTTTCCTAACTTTAGGCATCAAGTA
Organism: Hydrochoerus hydrochaeris; assembly: GCA_004027455.1. Lineage (NCBI taxonomy): Eukaryota > Metazoa > Chordata > Mammalia > Rodentia > Hydrochaeridae > Hydrochoerus > Hydrochoerus hydrochaeris. The sequence continues at coordinate 40,438 of PVLA01010164.1, read as the reverse complement.
TTTTGTCTCAACAACAAGAGAGAAAAGTAACTAACACAGTGCTCTTTGCTCCTGGGCACACATCAAGAAAGGATTCTGTGTTGCTGGAATTTTGAGATTTTTTTTTTTGTGTGTGTGTGACAGGGTTTCACTATGAAGTTCAGGCTGGATTTGAACTCACTGTGTAGCCAAGGCCTAAGGCTGGCCTCAAATTCACAGAATTCTACTCTTTCAGCCTCCCAAGTGCTGCTATTACAGATGTGTGCCACCTTGCTTGGCTCAATTTTGAGCTTTTTTATAGCAGAGGGTGGTCCAGTTGCTCACCCAGCCTCACAGCATAGTCCAGGGACTGGATCCTTTTAATTGGCTCTCAGAATTCCCTTCAAAATGCCCTTGACTTGACCATGGAAAGAGCTTTTAGGGTTTGTACTCTGGGGTTTCCTGCCTTCCTGCACCTGCATTGCCTGCCCACACTGACCTCTGTGTGGTCCCACTACTCCTAATGCTTGGGTGTTATACTCTGGAGGGAGTGAAACCCACCAGGAAGTGCATAGTCCTTAGGTTTGAATCCTGGCTCCTTCTTTTCTCTAGCTGTGTGGTCCTGGGAAAGTCACTTAACCTCTCTGAGCTTCTGTCTTCACCTGTGACATTGGGAATAAGAGCACAAGGGGATTGTTGTGTGCATTGAATGGGGCACATGGTGAGTCCAGTGGGTGTGGAGGTGGTTGTAGGGGTGACTCCAGGTTCTTGGTCCCAGCCTGCCCCTCTAATAGGGCCTAACCAGGATGTATGGAGACCCAGGGTAGTATTCCACTTGACAGACTTCAGGACTTCCTGGCCCTCTGGCCACATTTGTATGAGGGTTGGGCCAACTTGATTGGCTGGGAGCTGTCTAGGGAATTAGTAAAGCTTGATCCCTCACCACTTCCTCTCTGGCACTGTTTCCTGCTCTGCTTCCTGGCTGCCATGAAGTAAGGAGCTTTGCTCTGCCAACCCTTCATCATATTTTTATTCTTTAGAGCCAGCAGACCAGGGACTGAATCCCCTGAAACCATGAGCCAAATAAACCTCTCTTCCTTTAAAATGGGAGTGTTGGGTAATTTGTTCCAGCAATGGGAAGCAATCCACAAACCTGCTTTTGCTGGAAACATAGCTTGTTTGGGTCTTTCCATAGAGAGGGAAGCTTAGGGGAAGAGCAGCAAAAATGTGGGGAGATAGACAAAGAGGCCCAGTGAAATGAGACCCACATTCACACACTGTCACACCCAGAGTCACACAGCACCCAGCTACACACTAATACACAGAAATGAAAACATGAAGAGGAAGAGAAGGAACTTCTTTTAATGAATTTACACAGAAATTTATAGTCAGGAGACTGAGACAGAGGGCAGGGAGGGGGCTTTTAATTCTCGTACCAGTCATATGTGAGGCTGAGAAATAGCATTTTGTTGTGAATTGTGTAGGAGTGGGCTGGGACCAAAGCCCGGGTATCAGCAAATTTGGAGTCCAGAGTTTTCAAACATCCTGCTTTTGCTGGGGACACAACTTGTTTGGGTCCTTCCACAGAGAGGGAAGCTCATTCTGAGAATGGAAGGGGAAGGATAGGACTGAATTGGGTCTCCCAGCCTGGCAGGGGAACCTTGAGGACTTGAGTCAGCCAATGGACAGACAGGAATGGGGACAAATCAGAGTTTGTTGCTGGGGAAACGCAGCTCCCTGCAAATCACATTGGCCTGGGAGGGAAACAGGTGGCTCCCCCACCCCAGGGTTCCAGTGCTCAGCCTTCCAGTGACTGCAGCCTCTGCTTCTCTCTTGGCCTGTCCCCCATTCAGGAATGGAGGGCACCCTACAGATGTGGATGTGAAGTCACATTGGCAGTCACGGGACATGGGGGCTGGAGTGGGCACAGGGTGAAGCCAGGGACACTGACATAGAGGTTGTGATGGCTGTGCATTGCTCTAGGGTAAGTTCAGCACTGCCCCATCATTTGTGGGGGGCTGGGTCAGACCTGCATTTCCAGGACCTTTGCTAGGAGGAGGCAGCTTTGGGATTCCCTGGACCAGCACAGGAAGGAAGATTGACCTCCAGTCCCCAGCTGTATCCACACCTGCTCCACCTGGCAATGCCCTGGGCTCTGGCAGCTGTGATTTCTGAACTGATATACTAGTCTCAGCCCTCACAGACCAGCTCACAACATCTTTCCACAGTAAAACCACGATGGGAGTTAAATGATTGCATTGCTCTGCAATTGATTGGGCCCATAAAATCTTTACTAGGTGCAACTGCAGGGGTTGGATGGCCTGGCTTTGGGCATCCCTAGGCAGGGAGGTGTCTCAAGAATTGATGGTGTCTCAGGGCTTGGTGGTGTACACCTGTGATCGCAGCACTCTGGGAGGGTGATGCGGGAAGATTTTGAATTTGAGTCCAGCCTGGACAATTTAGCGACTTAGTGAGAACTGGTCTCAAAATAGAAAATAAGATAGGGCTGGGGATGTGCTTATTGCAAATAAAGGCCCCGGGCTAGAATCCCAGTAACATGAAAAATGCTGATGTTGAATATTGAGATCAACTTTTTGCAAGCTGTTCCAGATTGCTTAGGAGGCAGATTGGTCTCTTGCAAACCCTGTTGAGTGGTGTTGTGGCTGCTGACTGCCCTCCAGAGCATTCAGAGCATCTCTGCTCCTAGACAGCACTTCTGAGAGCTAAGCTGTTTTGTCGCTGCAGCAGGCAGAATTGTCCTTCCTGCCAAGTGTGGTGGGGCATTCCTGTAACCCCAGCACTTGGGATGCTGAGGCAGGAGGATTGCTGTGAATTTGAGGCCAACCTGGCCACAAATTGAGCTCAAGGCCAGCCTGAACTGCACAGTGAGACCCTCACAGACTAGTGTCTCAAGAAAAAAAAAAAAAAAAAAAAGAATTGTCCTTCCTGACTGTGATTCCCAGTAACTTGGACAACATCCAGGTCCCTGCTCCATGTTGCATGATGACAGCAACCAGTCTCTGCTCCAGGGACCCATAACCTGGAGGGTGTGTTCACACTGAGTCCCTGAGAAAGGGGAGAGAGAGAGAGAGGAGGTTGCGGCAAGCCACCTTTACCTGCCTCAACCTGGAAGTGACACATCATTTTTTTCTCATGGTCCACTGGGCAAAGCTAGAGACATAGTTTTGGGCAAGGCTGGGACCGCAGGGACATGTGTAGCACGTCTGATGGGTGTCAGTTCGCTGCACAGCAGCTGCCCTGGGTGTCCTTTTCATTCTGGGGAGGTCGTAGGAAGTGGGAATGACAGCGATGGGTTCCCCATCCATGGGGTGCTCTGGTGTTGGGCTGTGTCCCCCTACTGGCCTCTAGGGTCACCACCTCAAAATAATGGCATTCAGTAAGTATTAAAGACCAGCCCCGAGGACACTCGCTCTGTGTGGAATTGCTCCCCTGTTCTGACTCCGTAGAATCTATCTTCCCCAAGAGAGCAGTAGCTCCTCAGTGGTGGCCCCAGATGGGACATCAGACTAATGAGGCAAAGGTAAGAGTGGTGCCTCAGATGCATGTGGTGGTCCAGGCGTGTAACCCAGCACTCTGGGAGACAGAATGGGAGGATCACAAGTTCGAACCCAATTTGGGTAATTTAGTGACTTAGAAAGATCCTGTCTCAAAATAAAATGACAAAAAAATGGCCGAGCTGTAGCTCAGTGCAAAGGCCCTGGGTTTGATTCCCAGGATTGCAAACAAAACAAAACAAAGCAAGTTGTCTAGAGGGTTTGGGGTGCACAGAGTTGTGCGTGGGCCCGTGTTTGGGAAATGCTTTGCTGATGATGCATGTGAGGGAGTCTTACCGCAAAGCCAGTTTTGTATGAGTTCTCAGGAGTGATAGGGTGGCCCGTTGTTGTCCTCACAGATGATGGTCAGAGGCTTTGATAAGCACCTTGCAGTGGACAGCCCACTTCAGATGGCATCCACTTAACACTGACCAGGTGCCTACTGTTTTCCAGGGTCTCACCTGCTCTCTGAGGCAATGTTCAAATTTTAGTGATTGTTACTATGGCAAATTATGTTCTGCTCATTTCACAGATGAGTCAAGGTTAAGTGATACCCCCAAGGCTGCAAAACCTGGGGTACAAACTCATATTTCTAACCTCATAACCAGCAGCTTCTCTATTAGGCCAAACCAGTGCTGCTCAGGTTCCCTAATTCTAGAAGGATCACTTCCCACCCTCTCCTTGCTGGAAAGGGGCTCCCCCACAGGACCTAGTCATGCACAACTCTTCGGGGTACAGATTGGATCCACAAGAGGGAGCTGTCATGCTGAGTCCCTTCTTATCAGCCATGGTTGGAATAAATTATGGAGCCCTTTTTTATTTAATCAAAGCAAATTTCACTGTAGAAATCATCTATGCCTTAAATTTTCCAGCAGAACACATTGTGTGAGAATGGAGGTCACAGCCCATCTTGTAGATGGGACAGATTCATACATTTCTTGTGACAGATAGTAAAAATGTCCCCAAGACTAAAAGTAATCAGAATATAAGTCTCATAACCAAAAAAGTCAGTAGAGTACAACAGTGCAAATAAATCTGAAGAGCATTATGGTGTTGGAAAGAAAGCCTTGGGCCAAGAAGTATATAATGCATGATGTCATTCAGACTGGTAAATAAAAATTAAGTTAAAGCCTGAAGATTCTGCTCTCCAGTCCTTATGTGATGCAACCTACAGCTTGGCCTGGAACCCAGGTGAACTGGAGGTCTCATTGTCAGTGCAGGAGGTGGCCACCCAGTTCGAATGGGGCAAACCCGGAGCTGTGACCAATTAAGCAGTCTATGCACCACTTCCACTTTCTGTCCATAAACTTTGTCTCACCAAGTGGCAGCTCTGGGATTCTTTGACTTTATTCTGGTACTGAATTCTGTCTGATTCTAGTATTGCACAAAAAAGCAATTCAGATCTTCAAACCAAAAGGGTTGTAATCTTGTTTTTTGATGGAATTCAGTCATAGAACAGGGAATACTAATCTCTGCTTGTTACGGAAAAACCAATATATAACTAAATAGAAGAAGACTCTTTGCACCAAGGAGTCTCAGAAGGCAACTGTTTATTATGCTAGCAGGCTGATGGGATGCTCACTTCCAAACAATCAGCACTGAGGCAGTTTTGGGTTCAGTTTAAATACAGTTTGCAAGCAAGAAGCACAAGGCATTACAGGATTGGTTAAATGGATTGAATTATGTCATATATTGTTAGGTAAAGTAACTCTAAATACATTTGCTTCAAAGGAATTGCTTATCATAACATGGAAATATCCTGGGGTCAAGGGGAAGGGGTTCAAGTGGAGTGAGTAGAGTTAAAAAGTATGTTTTACTGGGTTACTTTGCCTTTGCCTCAGTCAAAGTCCTTGAAGCCAATTAGAAACCATATATATATATATATATATAATATATATATATATATGGTTTGTTTGTTTTGTTGTTTTTGGTACTGGGCTTCGAATTCATGACCTTGTGCTTACTAGGCAGGCTCTTGAGCCACTGAGCTAAATCCCTGACCCAGCAATATTTTTTTTAATTAAGGGAAACATAAATTGGGGATAGTTAAATCAGCCCAGTGTATTATCAGAAGAAAAGCAGCTGGAGCCAGACAGTCAAGGCTGACTGGAGTTAGCCGGCTAGCTCTGTGGCAAGCCGCAGGAGCATGGCTACAGGCCTCTAACTGCTCTCTAGTTTTTACAGTGAAATGCCTCTGATTTGCTATTCTATAAGTGTGCCCTTATAATAATCATAAAATTGGGCCCCAGTGTTGTGACAGCAGTCAGATTAGTGGCAGCTTCTAGGATAAAGGGGCACAGACAACATGTCAGGGTAAAGGGAGGTTCTAGTTCTTGTAGCAGGCACAGATCACATGGGAATTTGTCCAAATGGTTGGGACTGTTCCAGTGAGATCTCTGCATTTGGCTGCAAGTGAATTGTTGCTAAATAAAAGCATGATATTCAGGTGGATGGACTGTAAAGAGGTACTTTGAGAGAGTTCACTTATTCTAACTTGCACAGAGGCCCTAGGGGGCTGGAGGCCTCATGGAAGGTGATGAAGGTGACCACCCAATCCTCACCTTGACCTTACCCTAGCTCCTCCCCAACCATAAGAGTAGTTTTCACCGTAATCCCAATTCTTACCTGAATCCTGGCCTTGGATGTAATTTAATGACCACTTAACGTCCAGTCCTCTTCTTAGCCTATCTTTAAGTATGCTGGTGATCTTTCCATCCCTGTAACAAAATGCCTGAGCTAATCAGCTTATAAAGAGGGAAGGTGTGTAGACACTAGCCATTTTGGAGATCTTAGTCTGGGACTGACTGGGCCTGTGGTGAGACTGTACATCCCAGTGGAGGGTAGAACTGCTCATGTTGTATCAGCCAAGAAATGGAAGAGCTAGTGCAAGAAGGAGGGGTTGAGGTCCTACTCCCCCCTTCAAGAGTAGATCTTAAAGGTCAAGAGACCTCCCTTGGCTCCATCTTTTAAATTTCATTTCCCTTGTTGATACCAGGTGAATACCTGGACCTTAAGGGGACATTGCAGATACAAACATAAACACAACCCTAACCCTAATGCCAATCCTAAAACTAACCCTAAGTCACTTCCTCAATTTACCACTTATCCTAACCCTGACCTCAAAGCTAGCATCAGCTCTAAGTGGGGGCTGAACGATGACCCCGTTGAACCTGATAGCAAACTGCTTTGTTTTATTCTGTCATTTCCAGGACCAGTGAGACCAGAGGAGCTGGGAAAAATGGGATAGGTGGGAAGAATCTCAGCACGCATGGTGCAGGCAGCATCAACCATTGCCTTCCACAGAAAGAGATGTTTTCTGGGAAGGAGTTAGGCAGAATCTGAAATGAGATAAGGGTTCCCAGCATTGTTACCAGCACATATGTGGGATGGACCCAGTATCACAGGCCCCAGGACAGGAAGGGCTTTTGGGCCAATCCTCAAATACATGTTTGACACATGGGAAACAGAACCCTAGAACTGGAGTCTCAGTGCATGTTCTCCCAGCCGTGCCAGCTTCCATATTTGTCAGGGGGTGATGAGGGCCAGTGTCAGATGGGTCAGGCCATCTCCAGGATCACATGGATGGCCTGGATCACAGGATCACAGGGGCCACTATTCATCTCATATTGCATGAGAACAGTGTCTCTCCTCCATGGGGTGATGTTTACATTAAAGACTAGGTCTGTGGCCTCCTCTGCAGGTAGGCAATGGAAAAACGCTTTAAACTCAGAAAACTGGGACTTATTCTGGAATTATGTATCTCCCAAAGCCCAGGGAGAAGGGAAAGTAGCTGGGTGTCAGAAGCAGACAGCAGATTGTAACCTCAGCCTCTCTCTGCATGCCTGCCTCTCTCTTATCTCTCCCTGCTACCTGGTTTATTTGGTGTGCACTGCCTGCCACTCGAAATATGCCCATGGTCTTGCTGGCAGCAGTCCATTACCTTATCATTACCTTACCACTGGAGGGCCAGTATCTTAGCAGGCGTCCCAAATGCTTCGTGGAGACTAATGGATCATTCATGTTGCTGATGCTTTCGTCTGCTGTGGTCAGGGAGGACAGAATCAGGCAGTAGAAATGGGGGTGTCCAGCACCATGGTGGCCAGAAAGGAAACATCTGTGGTTAAAGAGAGATGGACAGATGTCTCATTGGACTTTCAGTGGCCCTGTGGAGAAACCTGGAATGTGTCTCCAGTCTCTAAGTCTAGTGTTGAATAGCTCATCAGTATCTTTAAAATATAGATACAAATAAAAAAATATATATATATACACAATAAATAAAATAAACATGTACAAAATAAGATATATACAGATACTGTTGTGCCTCAGTTGATGAACTGAATTCACTCTACAGTTTTGGGGAGGATGGCCATGGTCATGTTCATCACCTGATACAGAGTTTGCAAATGAGGAGCAAAATTTTACTGAACACTTTTGTTTGTGAACTGAATTGTTCAGGAACCAAGGTATTACTGTCCACCACTCAGCTCAAAACATAGAGCTTTAGCAGTAGAACTGGGCCTCTGCCTGTCTCTTCTGAGTGGTACTGTCTGAGTTACTTTCCTATTGTTTAGACACAATATTCAGCACCTAGAAGTTAAAGGGAGAAAGGTTTATTTTGGTTCAAAGTCTGAGAGGTTTCAGTCCATAGGTGGCTGGCTCCAAGGCAAGGTGGGATGGCAGAGGGAAAAGAGCTCATGGCATGGCAGGCAAGAGGCAGCGACACTCCATGGAGCAGGAGGAATCTGTGTCGATTTAGATCCCAAATCACACCCAGCTATAAACCCATCAGTGGACAGACCCAGGACCACACACCATACTCCAGTGTCACACAATCCAGTCAACACTCCAAAGCCACACCCATGAGTGCCCGAGGCTTCGGGGAGACCTCTCAATATAACCTGTGATAGACAACTTTCTTCCTGTTTCTAGGTCCCCAATACTTTTTGTCAAATCCAAGGAACCCAGAGTGGGCGCTCCCAGAAACCCTTCTTCCACATGTGTGTCCCTATCAGCTGCTGCATGAGCTGATGGCCGGGGGTCCTTGAGTGGCAGACACACCAGACTGTGGTGAACCCCTTGCTTCCATAGCTATTCTCACAACTGCTTCTCTCCTCCTTTTCCAGGAGCTGAGTGGACTGACTTCAAGAGACAGGGGCAGGCTGTGCTCCCCAAATATGGCTGTGGTGAGATTCTGGTCCCACATGCTCTTTAGAGCATTGCCATTTCTCCATCAGGAGGTGTAGAAAGGTGTAGACATGTGAAGACAAGGTCATGTACTCTTCCACCTGGATCTCTCCTGTCCTTATCGCTCCACTGACAAGCAGTCACACGGAGAGGCCTCACACAGGTGTGCTTGCAGAGCCCCAGCTGAAGTCCCAGCTGATGGCTAGGACCAACCACCACATACGTGCAAGTGAGCTTTCAGCAGGTCACAGGTCCAGCCTGTGAGCTGCCCCAGCAGCCAGAATGAAGCATAGTTAATACACTCTGGTTACACCTAGGGTTCATGAGAGACAAAAACTTTTCAGCACCAAGTTTGGGATGATTTGTTATGTAGCAGTAGCTAGCTGCAGTGGGCTCTTTTCTGTGAGTCATCAACACAGCCTGGCCAGAGGAGCTATCTTCTCTTTGCTACCTTTTCCCAGTTCTCTGAATCCTAGCCTTATTCTTATGGGTAAAAGAATTTCTACCTTGATTTATCATTTGTAATTCCAGGAGAGAGCAAAGCAGGTGTTTCTCTGGCTTGGCTCTGTGGAATCTTAACTTTATTCTTCAAAACAATGATTCTAGCCTGGTGTGGAAAAGGGATGTACCAATCCATTTTTTTTTTATTGGTACCAGGGATTGAACTCACGACTGTGTGCTTGCAAGGCAGGTGCTGATGCCACTGAACTAAATCCCCAGCCCCTACTAGTCCATTTTTGTTTCCCATAGAGAAATGCCTGGGCTCTTGTCAAGAGAAGAGATTTATTTAGCTCACAAATTCAGAGGTTGAAAGTTTAAACATCATGGTAACGGCTGCAGTGAGGGTCCCCGGCCATCTTACCTCATGGCAGGTGGCATCATGTGGAGAGACCTGCAGGAGAGAGACATCACACTGCAAGACAGGAACCCAGAGTGTGATGGGGATGGGTCAGGAAGGATCTCCCACTAGGCCCCACCTCTAAAGTTTCGTTACTGCTCACTTCACCACACCAGGGACCAAGATGCCTGCATATGAATCCTTGGGGGAATGTGTTCAGATCACATCCAGACCACAGCAAGGGTGGGGTAGGAGAAAGGAGCAGCTGTCCTGATTGCAAATTCTCTTTGTTCTGCAGACCATCAAAATGCCCCAGAAGTCCTAATGTTTTGGGAAATAGATACCTGAGTGAATAAAACCAGTTACATCCTGAGCAAAGCACTCATGGCAAAGGAAGTGGACACTCACATATAGTGACTCCCAAGGCTCCCACCAGTGATGGGCACATGGGGTGCATTGTTGAGTAATCAATGCAGAATTGCAGCTGTAGCACATAAGCCCCAGCAATAGTGGCTCAGCTGCCACCAGGTTTGATGGGGACACTAGAGGCCACATCTTTTCACGGGCTGCTTGCTTATTTTTCCATGTTATGTGATGTAGCTTGAAGTGTGTTTGAAATTCTGTGACTATAAAATTTTATTTCTACATAAAAATAAATAACATGGCCAGGAAAAGAAAACTCACTGGAGGCCTTGCTGCACCAGGGGAATTTTGTTCTTTAAAGGAAGATGACAGTTCCTAGGGGGATGTTTTCACACAGGATGTCAGGAGAGAGTATGAGTCACCACAGAGAGCTGGAAAATCCCCAGGGATTGGCCAAGGGATCTGCTCCCTGCCCTGCTGTATTAGTGAACTCTCCACCACTGTAGCAAAATGCCTGACACAGGCAAATCATAAAGAAATAGGTCTACAAGGGTTTGTGGTTTTGAAGGAGAAGGATGAAGAGAGAGGGGGAAACAGAAGAAAGAAGACACCAAGGTCCCGCAATCCCCTTCAAGGACTGCCCCCAATAACCTAAGGTCCTCCCCAGGGGCCCCACCTCTTAAAGGCCCACAACACTTCCCAGTGCTATAACACCAGGGACCGAGCTTTTACTTATGGGCCTTTGAGAGACAGTACCCGTATTCAAACTGTAGCCCTTGCTGAGAGATATCTGAGACCATTAAGAAGCATAAGCAATTACAGACTCTGATGGGCCTTGAGATGAGTGGAAGGGGAGTGATGTATCTTCAGCTTCCCCAGAGGAGGAAGGACAGAGGGAACAGGGCAGACATGTTTGCTGATTTTGACTTAATTTTGACTGGAATTATGTAATTTTTCCTTGTATGGTTTTGTTCTTTTCAATAAGTGGGGTTCTTTCAGTCCAAACCCAACTGTGATATTTTCTTGCTTCTTTGCAGGATATTTGGAAAACCAATAATTCTCCAAATTGAAAAAATGTTCTTTTCCACCCCTCCCAAGGGTGGAGTTGTGTGGATCAAATACGGTTTCCAGAAGTCTGTTGAGGGACAGGAGGGACCTTTTTTTTTTTTTTTTTTTTTAGCACTTTTCAGGAGTCAGGAGCAAGTACCAGAGGCTGGGTTTGGGCTGGAAGAAGAGTGAAGGGGTTCCCAGGAGCCTAGGGCAGCAGTCAAGTAGGGCAAGGGCAGGAATGAGACCCCCCCACTATAGTTCAGTTGGGTTTAATTTAGCAAGTACTTGATGAGCTACTGTGAGCCAGACCCTGTGCTAGCCTCTTCTGGCACCCATGGCAAGATGTTCCCCCTCATGACTCCCTCTGGCTGTTCTGTTTGCCTTCTGTGAAGCCTCAGCTCTTTCCCAGCCCTCGATGGGCCCTTCTCTGTTCCCAGGAAGTCCAACAATGCCTTTCTCCCATTGACCTCTTTCTCTCTTAGCTGCAGAACTTGGTACAAAGTAGTTGCTCAGTAAAAACTTCGGTACTGAGTAATGGGATATGCTGGGACCTCACAGATGTTCATGCCGGAGATTGAAGCTGGTTAATGAAAGGAAATCTCAGGAGATGGGAGGCAGCATGGGACAAAATTCAAGACCCAGTCTTCCTATCTCCAACTCATCCTCTCCCTCCCCTGTCCTGTCCTCCCTTCCCCTTTCTGTTCCTCTGCTCTTCTCTGCTTTTATTTTATTTTCTCTCTCTTTCTAGTACTGGGGCTTGAATCCATAATCTTCACGCAGAGCCACATCCCCATTCCTTTTAAAATTTTTATGTTTTGAGGCAGGGGCTTACTAAATTGCCCAGGCTGGCCTTGAGCTTGTGATCCTCCTGCCTCAGCCTCCCAGAGTGCTGTGGTGCCAGGTGTGCACCACCATGTCTGGCTCTGAATTTTATTTCTTGTACAAACACATCATGGCAATAATAGAGAGTGAAGAAAGCCTGCAATTCTGTCTCCCAATGCAGCACAGAAACCATCATATTTTCCTTGTCTTTTTCCTTTTCCCATGACCCCTCCCCACGCTGGGTCATGTGCGTGGATTTGGTGTTGTGGAAACAGCATTTTGTTTTCTACTCCAGTCTTTCAGGGTTGTGCCATTATCTCCTGAATTGCAGTCCCCGATGGCTGCGTGATTCTCCATGGGGTGCAGGTAGCATAATTTACTTAACATTTTCCTATTTTTGGGCTGTTCCTAAGACTTCACTCTCATGATGGAAACAGTGAACCTGCCTTTTATGTTCAGTCATAAAACACTTGTGCATGTACTTCTAATTCCGTCTCTGCTACAGCCTGCAGGCTGAGCATGCTGCTCTGTGACGGGGAGGAGGGAGGTGCTGAGAGAGTGCCCTCTTGCAAGGGGGTGACCAAGCAAGGACAGAGGCAACACAGGCAAAGTCCATTATTTGGGCAGCACTGGGAATCAGCCCCTGGGCCTTTGCACTGAGCTACATCCCTAGTCCTTTTTAAAATTCAGGTCAGCCTTGCTAAGTCACTAAGTCACTCACTTGCCCCGGATGGGCTCGAACTTGCACTTGGATCTTAGCCAAAAGGCTTTGAAGCAACTTGGCTTGAATTTGGCACCCTCCTACCTCAGCCTCCCAGAGTTCTGGGATTACAAGTGTGCATCATTATGTCCAGCTCCATTCTTCTTGTTTTAAAATCAAATTCTAATCTTTGCATGATAACTGTATTTCACTTCAGGTGCTACAAATAAAGTTGCATTGAACATTTTAAGTAGCTTTCTTTCATCTTTTGAATAATTTCCTTTGGTCACATTCCCAGTCAGGAGAGTGAGGTCAGAGGGTCTGGCAGTTTGGATGCTTTCCGTGGGTGTTGTCCAAATGTTTGCAATCGGCTTGTTTCAAGTATCTCTGGTTTACATTGTTCTGGCAACATCTGTGTGATTCATCTTTTACTGTCACCTTCTGAAAACCAGGATGATAGCAGAAATGTTTCTGTGCTCACTTGCCTCGTGGAAATGATTTCTTATTGTAATTTTAATTTGCATTTCTGTGATGATCATGAGGGTAAACCGTCTGAAAGGGAGAATTCCCTTTTGTGTGAATTTTTCTCTGAAGCTGCTGTCCCTTGCATTATTTGGCTCCTGCCCCACTGCAAACCACACGCTGGCATTTTCCTGACAGAAATTAACACTGTGTTCATGTTACTTGGTGCAACTATCTACCTGCGAGCTTCCTTTTAATTTTTATTTATTTATTTATTTTTGGTACTGGGGATCAAACTCATGACCTCACACTTGCCAGGCAGGTGCTTAAGCCACTGAGCTAAGTCCCCAGCCCTTTTAATTTTAATTATAACACTCTTGGTATTTTTATGTGTTTTCCATGGAAGATCTTATGTGTGATATATTTCTTCAAAGCTTAGAAAACAATAATGTGAGGAGAAGCTAAAGATGGCCAATCAGTGAGCAACAAAATACAAAGCCTCCCAGGAGAAACAACTCATATGCCAGAATAAAACATCCTGGAGAGACCCAGACAGAGGGAGATGGATCCTCTTGACACAGGAAGAAATTAAAACGTAAAAAAGCTCATCTAACACACAGTCTCAGGGCTACAATTGGAACAGCTAAAATTACCAGAAAAGGCATTTTCACTGCAACCCACTAAGTTTGCACCAGCCTGAATTCACAAATTCACACCGGCCGGCAGAGCCACCCAAACTCATTCTCGCCGCCACTCACAGGAGCCACAGCCGCGCTGAAGTCAGGGGTTGGTGAGCCCAACCAAGAGCAGGGCCAGCAAAGGGACCTTCAGTAATCCACAGTCAGTGCTGGGAATGAGACCCCCCCATGGGAAGGGCGTGACCAAATGGGCAACATGTTGGAATCGAGCAGGAGGAGCCTGAACTAGGAGCAACAGTGACTTCAGTTTGTTGCTCCCTCCCCAGAGCAGATTTGTGGGATTTGCTTGGACTGGGTCGCACCCCTGGCCGGGACTCAATGAGCCTTCCCAAATTGATTCACTGCACCTAGCACACACTAACCTGGTGAAGGTCCCTGGAGTTTGGCTGGCCCGGTGGGAAGGTGCCGGCATAAGCAGCCCCTGCTTACACCTCAGTGACAAGAGCAGGCAGGACAAGGTGGAGGTTCCTTGCCAGTGTGCTTCAGAGGAACCATGGCTGACAGGGAAGGGGGCTGGGACCTCCACTGTACACCTGTGTGGAGGAGGCTGGACCATGACAAGAGAGAGAGGCAAGAGGAGGCCCCCAGCCCAGAACCCTGAGAGTACTGATCCAGGAGAGGGAAAAACAAGGGAGACTGAGGGCGGCAAACATGCAACATCAGACATGACTTCAGTGGACATTAAGAGATATCATTGGGACCTTGTAGACAAGCTCAAAACTGAAATATTAAATCAGGTAAAGGAGATATGAGTAAAGTAATAAAAGAAATGATAAGCATCTCTCAAGAAGACATAGATGGAAGAAGGGAGGGACACAAAAAAAGGAGAGAAACATTCGATAAAGAATACAAAGAAAATATAGAATATATGAAGCAGATTCAAAGAGATTACCAGGATATTAAAAAGTCCATTGAAAGGTGGCAAAACTCCTTAAAAGAAACTAAGGATAGACTATCAAAACTTGAAGACAAGTTTGCAATGTGTGATCATGAAAGGAAAGAGCTCTTAAAAATAACAAAGAAACAGGTAGTAACAATACAAAGGCTAGAAGATGACAAGATAATCTATAATTTAAGAATAAGAAAAGTGAATGAAGAAGCAGGAATACAAACAGGCAAATTACAAAGGCTATTCATGGAAATAATTGAGGAAAACTTCCCAAGCATGGGAAAAGAAAATGACATTCCGTTTTGTGAGGCATACAGAACTCCAGTCACCTACAACCAAAACAGAGCTACACCCAGACATATAATAATCAAGACACCAAAAATTCAATATAAAAACAGAATATTAAAAGCCATCAGAGAAAAGAAACAGATTACCTATAAAGGTAAGCCCATCAAAATCACGGCTGACTTCTTGATACAGACCATCAGATCAGGAAGAGCTTGGAGCAAAGTATTCCAAGCCCTGAAAGAAAATAACCTCCAGCCCAGATTGATGTACCCTGCAAAACTGCCACTAGAAATTAATGAAGAAACAAGATGCTTCCATGATAAAGAGGAACTGGGGAAATTTGTGACCACCAATCCGACCCTACAGAGAATACTGAAGGACATTCTAGAGAGAGAGAAAAAAAATACCAGGATTTTAGGAACAGTGGCAGAAAGGCCTCAGTGAGTGGGGCAGGCAGTAGAATGAAGAAGAAAAGTAGACAAAGGCAGAAAAATAGCATAGCAGAAATGAGGCAGAGAAGGATAACTAGAATCTCTAACATAGATGGCGTTGATACACTATATTGTTAATGGTGCACTAGGATTTAAAACCCATATTACTCACACTACTCTGCTTAGATGTATTATATTCTGTTCCAGTCATTCTACCTGTACTAGATTTGAAGGCACAGACAGTTATCCTGAAAATAGGATATAGTACGGTAATCATCCTTAATTTCCTATTAACTTAATCTAAAGCTCTGTATAACCTACAGTTTTACCATGACTGATTGTAATCAAGTCTGGTTTGTTAGATCGCTGTTTTGTATTGATAGATTTTATTCAAAGCTGTTATGATTGATAGTATCAAGTCTTATAGCAGATATCAAAAATACCTGAAAGAAAAACTTTGCCATGAGTACTAGAGCATTTTATTATTAATATCTGATAGTTTTGTAGTTGTCCTAGAACAATGCTTAGCACATTGTAGATACTCTGAAAATATTTATGGCATAACCAGTAAACACTCCGATAAATGGATTTTGAACAGGAATTGGAGTTGTTTTCCCTCCTTAGGAAGAGTTTTAACTTTTTGAATCATTTAAAGTCCTTTTAGAGAAAGAAATTAAAAACTAGTTTTGCCTATAATCCCAGCACTCTGGGAGGCTGAGGCAGTAGGATCACAAGTTTGACCCTAGTCTGGGTAATTTAGAGACTTAGTGAGAGACTGTTTCAAAAGAAACAGTTTTAAAAAAATAATGAATTTATAGCTCAGTGTAAAGGTACTGGGTTCAATCCCCGTGCAGATATGTATATATATAGATATCTATATCTATATATACTATAATATATAACTATTATTATACATATATGTACAATATATACAATCTATACTATATATATATATATATATATATATATATATATATATATATATTTTTTTTTTAAAGTACATATTACTCTGGGAGATTTCATTTATTTATAAGGTGGCATCAAGTCCAGAGTCACATTCACGTCTTGTCTGACATCATCCCAAGTGTTACATTCAAGCCGAGGGCCTCCTTCAACTACATTAGTCAGCCTTGCATTGCTGGAACAAAACACAGTACCGGAGGCAAATCTTTTCCACAGAGGAATGGGATATTTAGACATTTAGCACGTCTTTTTGGAGAGTCATGTCCAAGCTGTGTGGCTGCATTGGTTTGGGCCTCTGGCGGGGGCGCTCAGGGCAGTGGCAGCCGGCAGAAGAGCCAGCACCCCCTTCTTATGATCTGCCTTTCCATTTTTTTCCAGGAAGTCTATCAAGGATCTGCACCAGAAAGGCCCAAAGTCAGTGATGGAAACTGGAAAGTCTGTGCCAGTGGGGTGAAGAGTCTGTGCCAGCAGGTAAGAAGTCTGTACTAGGGCCAGGAAGGGACCCCCAAGGTGAGGACCAGAGCTCTCCCTGCAGACCACTGCAACTATCCTTGGTGACAGTGAGGACCTGAGCTCCTCTGAGGATGAGAACAGCTGAGTTCATATCTGGAAAACCAGTGTGACCAGCTTCCCCAGGAGAATCAGCAGCGTACCATCTCCCCTCCAGGTCTCCTTTTATGCGGAGGGCAACAATCCTCAGGTGGGCCCCCTGCATAGAGAACCACACTGAGTCTTCAGTTGGGTGTTAAAAGTTGACTCTTAGTTAATCCATCACACATAGTAGTTATACTTATTTATGCATTACCGACAATACCTGTTTTTGGATCAGCAGTGATGTATGTGACTCCTTGGCATATACAGTACACCACCATCTCTGCTGGTTCTTCATGGAAGGATTCAGCCAACACTGGGGCTGGGAATTTAGCTTAGAGGCATAAGTGCTTGCCTTGCAAGCATGTGGTCGTGAGTTCGGTCCCGGGTACTGATTTTTTTTTTTTTTTTTTTAAAAAGGATTCAGCCAACCTTGCACTAAAAACAACTGATGAAAATTTGCATCTGCACAGACTTTGTGTGTAAAGCACACAGCATACCAGTGTTTAAGTGGCATTTACACTGTACTAGGTATTATATCAGCCAGAGGTGAGTTAAGTATGTGAAGTGGTTGTGTGCATTGCATGCACACATGATGCCATGTTGTTTAAGGGACCTGAGTGCCTGTGAGTTTTAGAATCCATGAGGGAAGGTGCCAGGACCAGTGCCCTGTGGGCAGTAATAGCTAACTATGGCGTCTCCCTGGAATGACTGTAGTCACATTAGAATCATGAGGCCCTGGCCATTCTGACCTGGCCTCTCCTTTTTTGTAGGGCATAGTTGACATCTTCTTGGTTTTCTTATTGTGGTAGTAGGTGTTTGTGACCTTACACCTGCCCTTTTACCTGTCAGCTCCCTGGTGTGAGCCACACTTTGTTTTTGGCGTAGTACCCGGGCAGAAACATTTTGTTTTTCCTCTGCTGTAAATGATCTCTTATGAGTTCCAGTCCCAATCCTCTAAGAAAATTCCACCACAATATCTTGCACTTGTTATTTTCTTTGTGAATTACCAAACTATTCATGCCATGTGTTTAGGATTAAGTAAAACACAGCCATTGGTCAGTGCTTTGTGTTCCGAGTGACATCATAGTCGCCACATAACTCAGTGATATTTACTCCACCTTTGGCTTTGCTGTAAAATGCTTCCCCTTAGTCTTCAGTTTTGCTGAAGTTTCTCTGTCAGTGTTTCCATTTCGGTGCAGTGTTGACATCAGCAGTACCAATTCATTTTTCTTTGTCATATATGAGACCACCATTGTATCTTTCTGAAATCCAGAGATTGTACTGTACAATTCTCTGTTCTGAAATTGCAATGTTTCATTTGGAAATTCTGCTTTGTTCCTTCATGCAGTTCCTACACTGGTCAACACGTGCTCTGTCAGCAAATGTAACATCAGTCAGAAACCAGTGAACCAATTAGTGTCACATTCTGCTCAAGAATGGGAAATGAGAGCAACAAGTCTGTTCATAACATCCCTCGGTTTGTTACAATATGAATAAGGACCTGGTGGCTGAGTTCCAGAATAAATTTGTAAACTGAAAGTAGAGTATGTCTTGGCATCCATCAGGGCACATAGTTTTATGAGTGCTTTCAGTTCACTTACTGAGGTGTCATACTAACCAGATTTTTGAGTCTGGCTATTGGTGCATGCAGAATGTTTTGCTTGTATTTCAGCATTTGTGTATCTCAGCATCGTGTAGCACTTTGTCTGTTACAAACAATTTTCAACACTGAGTGGCAGCACTTGCGTTCTGTCCAATAGGGTTCACTCCTGCCAAGATCCTCATATTTTCAGACATGAAAACATTAGAGTCCTAACATTAGAGCATTCTGTGTGGTTGCATGAACATTTTGTACCATTTTGACTAGTCAAATATATACACACATCGCTGCTTTGTCATCTTAATCCAGGAGGTCTGCAGTCCCTGTGTCTGTTTCAGTTGATTCTTGCTCCATTTCTCTGTCACAGGAACTGTGGCTCACAGGGCCAGCGTCAAAGTCGTCATCATCACCATCATCATCATCATCTTCCATGGATGAATCATC
Source organism: Hydrochoerus hydrochaeris (assembly GCA_004027455.1). Classification (NCBI taxonomy): domain Eukaryota; kingdom Metazoa; phylum Chordata; class Mammalia; order Rodentia; family Hydrochaeridae; genus Hydrochoerus; species Hydrochoerus hydrochaeris. Next base: position 21,600 of record PVLA01010164.1, on the reverse strand, counting down.
TGCCGATTCACTTTCAACCTCCTCCAAAACTTGCAGGTCTGGGTTTTCATGTACCATTTTATTGAATTGGGCTTCTTCTACCAGAAGAAATCAAAAGAAAACATTAAAAAAATCCTAAACACACAGTAATTTAGCAAGGAGCATTTCAAGAGTGAAACTTCCCCACCGCTGCTCCGGTCTCCTGCACACACCTTGCTGTTCATCTGCCCAGTGGGTGACTGCAGGGAGGGTTCCCGGGTTTCTCAGGCAAAGCTGCTGGGAGCTAGACCCACATTCACATTGACACAGTGGGACAGTGTAAGTGTATTTTACTCCCTAATGCTTAGGGAAACATATGCAAAGATATTACATGGAGTATTATGTGGGTAAAAATCCCAGTTGGACACTTCTGCACATGTGCACACAGCTGGCCCTTTGTCTTAGCAAGTGGGTGAACACAAAGATTGCATCCCGTGTCCCCCAGGTACAGCTACTGAGATGGACAGCTGGCTACTGAGTTGCTAAAGTAAACATTTTCACTAGGAAACTGTGGTATGTATTTGTAACACAATGTTACGCCCCTTTTATTTTGAGACAACATCTCTTGCTAAGTCACTAAATTGCCCAGGCTGGACTATAACTTTCGATCCTCCTGCTTCATCCTCCTAGAGTGCTGGGGTTACAGGTCTGTGCCCCCACATCTTGCTTTGGTGTAGCCGCTGAATGCAATCAAGAGAGTAAATAGGCACACCTGGCATTCAGACTGGTGACCCAGTTGTTCATCCTCGTGACCGCTAGGTGGCAGTGATCCCCTACTGTTTTCTCTTTTTTATTACAAAATTTCATAACAAATGAGAATAACAGTTAATACACTGTGTATCATTATCTTCACAGTAGTTCCTCAGAGTGCAAGACATAGACAAGAAGATTCTCACAAAGTAGAAACAAACAGAATAGGTCTTTTCAGTGAACTAAGAAATTAGTATAAACAAAATGAATTAGCATATATATAAAAATATTTTTGCAAGAACAGAATAGGTAACTTGGGGGATTATTTAAACTTCCATCTACTTCTTATTTATCTGTCTTCTACTTTGCTCTTTATCTGTGTCTGTACTTTGGGCTTCTATAAACGAAACCATGCACTATTTAAGCTTGTGCCTGACTTAGGTCACCTAACATTATGTTTTCCAGTTGCATCCCATTACCTATGCTAATAACCTAGGACAGCTGTCTGGTTTTAGGGTCCTTTTGGAATTCTTTTATTTCCTGATGAGGTCTTAGTTGCTCTTGCTGAGAGAGAGAGAGAGAAAGACAGAGAGACAGAGAGAGAGAGAGAGAGAGAGAGAGAGAGAGAGACAGAGAGAGAGAAAGAGAATTCTCTCACCATCACATTCACCCTTTGGAAGTATGATGTCCAGTGGGTTTTAGTACATCCACAAGCTCCACTAACACCAGAGCATTTTTATTAGGATGCCAGGTCACCTGTGGGGCCAGATGGTGAAGAGTGGAGGGAGCAGAATGTGTCCTGTTGCTGTCACAGGGCAAGAAACTGTCACACTGCAGGGAGCTGCAGATTCTGGGGTCACCACCCCTCTGGAGCCAAGATTCTCACTTCTCATCCTCACTCAGATCTAAGTCAGCAATTGATGGAGGCTCCAGAAGGGACAGAACTTGAGCCTCTTCCTCCTCAGCACTTCCTGTTTCTGGCCCCAGAATACAGAGACAGCAGGGAGAATCACAGGAGGTCTGGGGTGGGGGGCTTGCTCCTGACCCCTCACTGGCTGAGCTGTGGGGTGGGCACAGGCTCTGCTCTGCCACCAGCCTGGCTTGGAGTGGGCATGTTGACAGGGTTGCTCAGGACAACAGCCTGGTTCTGGTTTGGAAAATTCTGTGGGTGTGAACAGAGTTGCAGATACTCTGTCTTCTCCACTCCTGACCCCTGTTCCCTGTCACCTTGCGAGGATGCCTCCAAGTGTCTATGTCTCCATGGGGAAGGATGAGCAGAGCCTGTTCATAGTCACTGGGCAAATGACCACCACACCCGTGGCTTACCTGGGTCTGGACTGTTCCCCAAATCCCATGTGTTAAAGGCTTGAATTCCAGCCTGTGGCTCTTTTGGGAAGTGGAGGGGCATTTAAGGGGCCGGGCCTAGCTGGAGGAAGTCAGTCGTTGGAGGAGGTATGTCCTTGAAGGAGTATTGCCTTTCTCTCCTTCACTTACTATGAGGGGCGCAACTCTACTGTACTATGTGCTCCCCACCATGATGTTCTGCCTTGTCACAGACTCAAAGCAATGCAGCCAGCTAAGCATGGACTGAAACCTCTGAACTCTGAGCCAAAATAAACCCTTCTTCCTCATACATTATTTGCCTCAGGTGTCTTGTTATAGTGATAGAAACCTGACTGACACACCCAGTCACCAGAAAGGAGTTGAGGGAAGAGTCCAATGGCTGTTCCTCTACCTAGGGGGTCACAAAGGATGCAGATGATATGGCAGAGATTTACATCATCCCAAGAAAGCCACACACACTGGGCAAATGCAGTCAGAGCTCACTCCATATTCCATGAAGTGATTCTAGCATTTCCTCAGGGTTGGCCCATTAATTCTGGCTGATGGACAAGGGAGGAAGTGATTGACTTTGTCATTTTTGGGTTCACAGAATGAAAAGCTGATGTGTGTTTGTTATAGTTTGGACCTGGATGTTCTCCAAAGCTCATGGGTTGAAGGCTTTGTCACCAGCCAATGGCACTATAGGGAGTTGGTGAAAATTCTGGGAAGTGGGGCCTAGTTGGAGAATATAGGCCATTGGGCATATGCCCTTGAGGGGTACAGTGGGAGCCCAGCTTCTCCCCCATCTTTCTTCCTCTCATTCTTTCTTCTTCCTGTCCACTGTGTGAGGAGCAGCTGTCTTCCACCACACCCTTCCACCGTGATGTTTCTGTCTTACTGCAGGCCCAGCAGAGAGACCATGGACTGAAGCCTCTGAAGCCATGAGCTGAAAGAAAATTTCCTTTAAGTTGTTTTTCTCAGGTGTTTTTCACAGTGATGGAAAGTTGACTGACATAGTGATCTGTCCTTGTTTTCGTCTGTACCCAGATGCTGCAGCCCTAATTTGAAGGAGAGGGAGACAGACCCTGGCTGCTTAAGTTTCTGAGGTGCTGAGGCAGTGACTGCCCTCAGCCTGGCCAATACCTCAGCAGCCATGCAGGGTGTGCAGGAAGCCTGGCAGGACAGAGCGCCCCTCATCACATCTCTCTCATTCCCCCTCAGTCAATCAGGGTCAGCCCAGAGCCCTTGAGCATGGTGAGGAGGAAAGGCCAGAAGCCCAGTCCTTCCCCACTTTAGGACTTTAGGGAGGAAGCCTGTTCTGCATGCACCTGGGGAAGAAAAGGTGAGTGTCAGCTTTGGTGTGTGGGCAAAGCTTTAGATGGGACTGAGTTTCTGTAACTGCAAGAGCCTGGAAACAGTTCACTCTTCCAAGAACTCCTGAGAGGATGGTGAGGAGACACAAGAGGCAGATGGGGACAAATAAGGCTGTTTCATGCTTGTTACTAGGTAGATGGCACCTTCTTGCTGTTTGGTGCAGTGTGCAGCACCTGCAGTGTACAGGAGGACAGGCTAATTTGGGCTCTAGGACTAATCTGTGGTTGACAGGCTATGGTGGAAGAGCCTGCAGAGGACATGTTATCATCCTGCAACATCCAGGAAGCAGAGAGAAGGGAGCAGCTGGGAGGGAGGAGTAAACACCAAAGGTGCGTTCCCAGTGACCCATCTCCAACCAGCTCCTGTGACCCAGCAGCACATTCAGCTAGGAAGTCACCAGTGGATCAGTCCACTGATGAGCAAGTGCCCGTGATCCAATCAACTGCCAAATGTCCCCCCCCTGCTTTTGAACATACGAGATTTTGGGGGGACATGTAGATCTAAGTTGATGGGGAGAGAACTGGAGTGAGAGCAAGTGAGTGAGAGAAAGAGCAAGAGGGAGCTGAAGATGCTATGCAATTGTCTCTGAAGATGGAGGAGGGAGCCATGAGCCAAGGAATGTGGGCTGCTAGCAAAAACAGGAAATGAATTCTTCTCTAACACTCCCAGAAGGACCTGGGTGCTACTAGCCTTTTGACTTTAGTGCTTCTGATCTCTGGAACTATTGGAGAGTAGAGCTGTGTTGTTTTAGACCACTAAATTGGTACTCATTTGTCATAACAGCAGTAGAAAGCCTGTACCTCTCATTTTGTCTTTTCTTGTTGACCGCTCTTGTGACACTTTCTCCCTTTGTGCAGGTCTTAGGTGAAGCATGGCTTTCTTGGCTATATTGTGCCTTAATTGGTTCCAAAGGCTGACAGCACAGGTGTAAAGTCATTTCAACAGCTGTGCCATGAATTTTTGTTTGTCTCCCTGGTTCCAATGTCAGTCTCAAAAGGTCATGGCCAAGTTCATAACAGATGTGTCTCCAGCACCACACATAGCACTTGAATGCCTCTGAGGCCCAAAGAGTGTTTGTAAGCTGCACAAATAATCAACCCTCATTGCGGGCCAGGGAATGGTATACATGTCTATGTCTATATGTGTAGGTGTGTAAATGCATGTATATACAGGTGTATATGTGTGCCCTTCTCTGTGTGTGCATGTGTGTGTGTGTGTGTGTGTGTGTGTGTGTGTGGGGAGAGAGAGAGAGAGAGAGAGAGAGATATTTGGAGATATCTAATCACATCCTCATTCCTCCCTGTAGGGGATGAGGGAGGTGAATGCAAATAGGGAGATTTAGATGGTGACAAAAGTAATTAGTGCTTAGTTTCCACAGTAAAATTTACAGAGATGGAAAGTAGGACCGGGGTTGCCAGGGCTGGGGGGGGGAATAATATAGCAAATTAGTGTTTAGTGGTGATGGAGTTTCACTTTGGAAAGATGGAAAGTTCTCTAAATAGATGGTGGTGATGGTTGAACAGCTGTGTGAATGTACCTAATGACACTATGTACTTAGAAATGGTTAAAATGGTCTTTTATTATAATATGTAAGAAAAAAATTCCCTGTTTTTAAAAAATGTCCCCTCAAGCCCACAACTCACAGTAGTGTTTCTAAACCAGTTTCTGAAAAGAAATTTAATTCAGTTTCAGACTGTATTGGTTAGGATTCTCTAGAAAAAAGAGTCAATATAAAATATATATGTATAAAATTATATAGGGATTTACTAGGCAGGATTACATGATAAGAATTGGAAGAGTCCAGTGGCCACCTGCTGAACCAGATGGAAGACTCCAGAATGACCACATACACGCTAGAGAGATGGAGGAACCAGTAGCACCCAAAGATCAAGGCTGGGAAACTCACTCCGAGCCACTGGTCTGAGTCTGTGAAATCCAGTCTGTGCTGGAAGGCTGAAGAGTCTGTGTTGAAAGCCAGAAGTTACTGGAGACTGTGGTCCACAGGCAACAGCAAAACCCAGAGCTCCTCTTTCTTTCCCTTTTTATTCTGCCCAGGCTACAAGCCTATTGGTTAGTGCCACCCAAGGCTAAAGCCTCTTTGGTTAATGCCACTCCTCCTCAGTTTTCTGGCATATTTGTCAATCATCTGCAGACACATGCAAAACTTGCCAATCTGCTAGATGGTTCTTTTAACTCAAGTTGACAGATCATGCTTAACCATCATGCAGAGAACTCTAGGTGACTTTAAAAATGCTCTGGCCAGTTGAAGATTAACAACCAGCCCTTGTCAGGGAAGACCTGGATTCTACATTTTAGTGGTGCCTGTGACCCTTATAGGAAGACATGTTTCCAGGGGAGGGTTCCTGGGGAGCTGGCCCTCTAGCGTAAGTTGGAGCAAAGTGGGCAGGAGACTGCTGAAGGGCATGGGGGCCTCTGGGCCCAGAGAAGGTCCCCAGGGCTACATTTCAGCTTGATGGTACTAGGGCTTCAGGTGGGAAGCAGACTCTAGGGCTGCTGTCACTCAGGTCTTATCCATCCCCTAAAGGTGCTGCTGTTGGGGGTGTGGACCCCAGGGAATCACTATTGGGAGGAGGAGAACCCTGAAGAGGTGGGGCCTAGAAAGGCCATGGAAGGTGCTCCCAAAGGGCTAGCTGGTGGGACCTGATCCTGGCTCCCTTTGCTTCCTAGCTACCAGTGGCCTAAAGGTAATGGGTCCACCCTGCCATGGACTGGAACCTCTAAACCTTGGGCTGAATAACTGCTCCCCTCCCCCATGTAGGTTACCGGAGATTGAACCCAGGTCTTTTGCACTGAGCTAATTCTCAGCCCTTTTTTACTTTAAAATTTGAGACTAGGTCTCACTGGGTTGGGCAGGCTGTGCTCAAACTTGTGACCTTGCCTCAGCCTCGCAGGGTTCTGGAATTACAGGTGTGCACCACAGCACCCTGCTAAGCTTGGCTCTTCAGAAGCTGGCTAGCTCTGATATTTTATCAGAGTGACAGCGACCCTGATCCGGCAGAACCCTAGAAAGTCCTTTGGGAAGGCAGCCCACCTCCACCTTGGGAGGAGGGGAGGAGCCAGGAGCTAGGTCAGGCTGGGAGGGAGGCTGGCTGCCGGGCCCAGGAGTAGGAGTGCTTTCTCCAACCACCAGATGGCGCTCTGAGTTCGTGGAAAGCGAGTCCTTGGCTCCGCTGGCTCCTGTGTGTTGGGGGCCTTGGTCTTCCCAAGGTGGCTCAGGCAGCTCTCTGCTCTGCGGGGCTGGGTGCCATAGCCCTAATATGGCTGAGCCTGGAGACCTCGAGTCGGGGTGAAATATCAGTCTCTTTGCTTTGGTCTCCTTTCAGCTGGTGGCCTGGGCAGCTGTCCCTGTCCCCCATGCTTCAATCCCCACTGCCAAGATTTGGGGGAGCATTAAATGTTAGCCTGGGCCTGGCACCTGTCAAAGCTAGGGTCACAGTACTGCAAGCCCCTGGGCTTTGTGGCTTGAACATACCCAGGAGACAGAAAGGGGAGGGGAGCCAGGGTGTCTGGGACTGAAGGGGGCTCCTGCGGGCCTCAGCAGGGTGGGATCTCAGGTGCTGCAGAGGTTTCAGACTGGACACTACAGGGAGACAGCAGCCTGCCCAGATGGCAGGCAATGGGGGTGTGCCTCTGAGCCTCAGTTTCCCCATCTTTAAAAGCAGCCAGTTGGTCTGGTAAATAGCTGGGACCCTTTTAGCTTGGACTCACTCTCTGTACCTCTACCCAGTTATCATTGCTGGATACTTGGAGTGAGGGAACCCCTCTTGTCTGCCATGCCCCCTGCACTCCAGCTGGACAGGATCTGTGTATACTGGGGGCAATCTTGCTGCTAGCATTATTTTCTGATTTGTTTGCAGCTGAGAATTCCATGTGGCAGTGCTATCGGCTACTGCGGTAGACCTGTGTGTCTCCCTTCTTCTCACCCTGGGCTCAGGCTGAGCTCTGCAGTGTGAACTTGGGCAGATCAATTAGTTCCTGATACTTTCCAGAGCCTTTATGGACAGATGGGTCAGCTCCTGTGATGGAGTCAGAGGGACATTTGTATGTGAGCATGTGTGCGCACATGTGTACATGTGTGTGCACAGCACATGCATGCATGTGGCATGTGAAAACATGTGCATGCTGTGTGTGTGAATGTGATGCCATAGTGTGTACCTATAATATGTACAAGGAGTGATGGAAAAATACAGTGTCTGTGTAAAGACACATTGCCTTGACTTGCCCTTAAAACATTCCTCCTGCCTTCGTACTCATCCCATGGTTCTCACCACATTCTGAAGCAGCTCTGGAAGTCTTCTTTCACGAGGGTCTTCAGTTGGGCCCTCCTGACTGCCTCACTTGAAGGCTGGAAGTCCATGTGGTGGAGGAGTTGACCCAGTCACCTCCTTCTGTGGCTGGGTGGCATTGGCCAGGAGGAGCAGAGAGAGGACATTTTTTCTAGAAAAGTCAACTCTCTCCTCTTGCCATCATTTGTCAACTACAGAGATGCTGGATTTCAGGTGGCACTTGAAATGTGCCAAATGTCCTGTCCTACTCACTAGCACACTAGCATGTGAACTAGACCATGACTGAGAAGAAACTGTGGTCCCCAAACAAGGCTTTCTAACAGAAGGGAGCTGCTTCTGTTAGTGGAAGCCTTGGTCTGCCATCCCCCCGGAAGTCTGCGTGGAGGTGAGGTATGCTTGGGTGAGTTATTAGATGAAGGCCCTCCCAGGTTGAATGTCCCATTCCTGGACTATGGCAGCCCTGCACTGTTGAGTGATTCCCATTAAGGGAGTCCCGGGAGGTTCCAGTCTGAGCAGTTCATCCCACAGGCAGGATCCTCCTTGGTCTGAGGTCAGTGGCTTTGAACCATGTCCCTCTGCAGGAAGATGGCACAAAGGGGGCTTGTGCTGAGAGCAGTGATGGGGTACAGTGTGTTCATGCTTCTCCTGGTCATGGAGTGACAGGTGCATGAGGGGGAGCCAGCTTTCTCAGGAACTCACGGGGTGCCAGGTCGTCTGGGTTCCTCACTCCTTCAGCTTCTGCAGGTCTCAGTGTCCCCATGTCCCACCCGCAGGATGGCTCATCCATTCACAGTCCAAGGTAGAGCCAGTGATCAAGCAGGGCTCAGAAGGCCTTTATCTTCACCTGGCCCAGGCTCTGGGCAGCCCTGTGGTTTTCCAGTCCCCATCTCCCTACTTGCCCAGGGCCTGGACCAGGCTGTCTCCTAACTGGGCCCTGAGGACAGATGACTTATGTGATTCCTGAGATCATGGTTCAGCTCCTCAACACCTTTTAGGGGATGAGGAGTCACCAGTGAGGATTTCTGCTTCACTGAGTCCTGGCAGGCTTGGAGGCAAGAGGGTGGCCCTCAAGAGCCTGGGCTTCTCCAGTCGCAGATGTTAAAATGAGGCCTGAGCAGCCAGAGTGGCCACTCAGGGAAGTCAGGGTCCGGGGTGGGCTGAGCACCCACATGTCCCATCCTCTAGATCCTGCAACCCCACCTGTTCCAAGGGCAAGTGTCACGGGGTCACAAAATTGCCTTCTGTTTTCAGTCACTGCATGAAGCTCTTTCCTTTGGAGGTCCTTGAGGCAGAACCTTGCAAAAAAGGTATACCCTTGCCTAGGTGTGTGTGTTTGTGTGTGCGTGTGCACGTGCATGTGTGCATGTATGCATTTCCCACAAATAAAAGGTTGGGAGCCTCCCTCTGGTATGCATAGAGAGTTGACAGGTGTCTCAAAGTGACTTTGCAATTGCTAAGAGGCATGTCACCCATGGTAGCCCCTTCACCTGAGAATATGCAGAAGCCATCCCAGGGTCACCCTGCAGACACATGAGCTCATATATTTGTGAGAGAGGCCACAGAAAACTACAGGAAGGTGACAGGGCAGAGACCCTGACCACAGCCATCTTTCCTGTGTCCCTTGTCTCTTGTCACATGCATGTCATGCCGGTTGCCTTCCCAGGTCACAACTTTGCAAGCTGCAGCTGTGGATAAAACAGATTCTTCCCCAGTAGGTAGAAACTTGCACTCTGATCCAGGCAAAGGGAGGATTTTTTATAGTCCACTACCCAGTGGTGTGTCTCTGGCCAGGTCACTGCTCCTCTCAGATTCTTGGTTGTCATATCCGTACCAGGAGTAGACCAGATGGCCCACAAAGTGCTTGTAGCTACCTCTGTGCATTAATGCAATGTAGCTGGCTCAGGTGACTGTGTACCTCTGGGTGCCAGTGTAGGGCAGGAGGTATTGAGGAGAAGAGCTGAGGTCCTGCATGGAAGGGGCCTGAGAAGACCTGGCTGGGTCTGCCCTAGGTTCTGGATGCTGTGCACACCCAGCCATACAGGAAGCAGCCTCTCTCCACCAGGGGTATTTTGAAAATCAATTGAGGTAAGAGATCCAAGATGGCTGACCGAGTGGCAGCACAATAGAGAGCCTCTCTGAAAAAAACCAAAAACAAAAAACAACTCAGATGCTGGGATCTGACAACATGGAGAAAGCCAGACAACAGGAGAAGAGTTCTCACAACCCAGGAAGAAACTGAGGAAAAAGAAAAAGGAAAAAAAAAGAAAGAAAGAAAGAAAGAAAGAAAGAAAGAAAGAAAGAAAGAAAGAAAGAAAAAGATAGAAGAAGCAGCAGCAGCAACAGCAGCAGCAGGACGGAGGGCTGGAGCTGGGCAAGCTCTGGTCACTGTACCGGGCACGTCTTAGAGTCAGGCGACTCACTATCGAGCTGAGATCGGGGCCTTGCTGAGAGCGGGGGTTGGTGAGCTCGAGACCCTTGGCTGGAGGAGGTGCTGTGGCAGGGAGTGGAAGCAGTGAGTCAAGCTGCGTGAACTTTGGTGAGTGGTGGGAACTGGATTCCCCAGAGTGGGAGGACTGGCTAAACAACATTTTGGAGTTGGGCAGGGCCGGCTTGAATCAAAACCTGAGGTGGCATTGGTCAACGGCTCCTGGTCCAAAGCAGATGGGTGGGATCTGCTTGGGCTGGGCCAAGCCCTTGGTTGGAACCCAATACCTAGGGATGAGGCTAACCTGAGCCAGTGGCATCCCCAGGGGACACACAAACGTGCTGAAGCACCCACTGGATGACTGACATAGGGGGAGGGGCCAACTCACAGCGTGCACCTTGCAGATCAGCAGTAGACTGGTGGGGGGGGCACTTCCCTAGCCAGTGCGCTGCAGACAAACTGTGGGCAGTGGGAGGGGCCTGGAGACCTCTGCCACCCACCCATCTGAAGGGGGCAGGAAACATGACAAGACAGAGAAACAGCAAAAGGCCTCCAACCACCAAACCAGGGAAAGTGAGTCCAGTAAAGGTAAATGCAGAGGAGGTTGAGGGCAGCAAACACATAATATCAGACATGGCCTCATCAGAAATAAAGAAATACTTCCATGACCTCATCGACAAATTTAAATCTGAAATTCTAACTCAGGTGAAGCAAGATATAAGAAGATTAATAAAAGAAATCCTGGGTAATCCTCAAGTAGACACAAATGAAAGAATGGAGAAACCCAGAGAAAGGAGAGAAGACTTTGATGAAAAACATAAAATCTAGAATACATGAAACGGATCCAAAGAGAATACCAGGAAATTAAAAACTCCATTGAAAGCTGGCAAAACCTTTTAACAGAAACTAAAGACAAACTTTCAAAACTTGAAGATAGATTTGCAATGTATGGTCACAAAAGGAAGGATCTCTTAAAAATAGCAAGGAACCAAGAAGCAATGATACAAAGGCTAGAAGATGACAAGAGGATTTATAACCTAAGAATAAAATATGAGAATGAAGATGCAGCAACAAATACAAATGAAATAAAAAGTCTATTCACAGAAATAATTAAAACTTCCCAAACATAGGTAACAGAAGTGAAGTTCAGATAAATGAGGCATACAGAACTCCAGCCAGCTACAACCAAAACAGATCTACACACAGACATATAATAATCAGGATCCCAGAAATCAATCACAAGAACAGAGTATTAAAAGCAGTCAGAGAAAAGAAACAAATTACCTATAAAGGAAAACTCATCAAAATCACAGTGGACTTCTCGATGCAAACCATCAAATCAAGAAGAGCTTGGAGTGAAATATTCCAAGCCCTGAAGCAAAATAACCTCCAACCCAGATTGATGTACCCTGCAAAACTGTCTCTCAAAATTAATGGACAAGATATTTCCATGACAAAGAGGAACTGGGGGAGTTTGTGACCACCAATCCAACCCTGCAAAGAATATTGAAGGACATTCTAGAGAGAGAGAAGAAAATCACCAGGATTCCAGGAACAGTGGCAGAAAGGCCTCAAAGAAGAGGGAAGACAGTGGAATGAAGGAGAAAAGTAAACAAATAACAACAGAAAAATAGCATGACAGAGATGAGGCAGAGAAGATTGGTTATATTGCTGTTTTATCTTGACTGATTTTATTTGAATCTGGTATGCTTGACAGTATCAGGTCTGAGAGTAGAGGCAACTACTCTGAAGATGACAAGATTCAATAGGATACCCCTTCTGGTTTGATTATTAACTGCCTTTGAAGTCCTATAATGTTTAGTTTTTATTAATAGTGTAATGCAATGCTAAGTTTAATTATACTATGTTTGGTGATATAGACAATTTTATTGAAAATAACAAGAGACATCATAGTAACTACCTTAGATCACTTAGTATTGTGGTGTTAAATGTCCTTTTCATTTCGTGTTTCTCTAGGAATTTGTATTGCTGACTTGTTTTGATTTGTTTCTCCCTCTAATACAGAAAGGCTAGGTATACATGTAGAGACTTATACATGTGTAGAACTTCTAAGTAGTTTACGAGAATGGATTATAGTTATTGTAAAGAAAAAAAGAGAGGAAAAGAAAGTATTCTAAAGGATATAACTGCATATATGTTTAAGTGTGTAGCATTGATAACCATATTACTAAGTTTTTGTTGGATAGATGAACAGAACTGGTTGCAGTCTCACTGTTTAAATGTGCACTTTGTAGGCTTTACCTTTGTAACTTGAACAACTACTTCTAAGAGGAAAATATGTAATTATCAACTAGTGATTTCTTACTGGTTACTATTTGTGTTTTTTTTTTTTTTAAATTTTGTATTATTTCTAAAAAAAAAGCCAGCTGGCTCCAAAGCAGAAATGGTACAGTGAGGGGTCTGGTGGAGGAGAGCTGCTTAGGTCATGGATGCCAGGAAACAGAGAGAAGGGAGGAGCAGGGAGGGAGATAAACCCTACTAATCTGTGTCTCCAGGGACCTGCGTCTTCTGACCAGAACCCGTCTTCTAACAGGAAGCCAGTTATGGCACCCCCATGATCCAATCATCTTCCAAAGGTCCAGCCTATGAGCAGATGAAACTCTTGGGGAACATTCTGGATCTCAACCATAAAACAAGCATTTGCCCCGCCATACTGAATGTAGGTGTTCTGAGCACATTTCAGGTAGGTGAGGGTAAGCTATGAGGCTCAGTAGGTGAGGTGTAGCAAATGCATTTCAACTTCCAACATTGTCCACTTACCAGTGGGTTTATCAGGAGGTAATTCCATCTTAAGTTGAGAAGTATCACATAATAACAAATATATATGTATGTTCACCACACTCTGTGTGACACATTTCCACTGTCCCCCCAAAGCAACCTCCTGTCCTTGAACCATCACCTCCCTCCAGCCCTAGACAATCACTAATCTACCTTCTCTACAGATTTGCTTATATAAGAGATTTCATGAAAATGAGATCATGTATTATGTGGCTGTTGGAACCTGATTTCTTTTTTTGAGCATACTTAAAGATTGATTGATTGATTGATTCATTTCTTCATTCATTCCATTAGTTATGGCTGAGTAATATTCTCTCACACAAAGATACCACCTGTTACCTGCAAATGCACTGGTGGACATTTGAGATGTTTCCATTTTTGTTGCTGTGACTGTGCCATGTTTGTTGAAGGTGACCATTGGGTGCCCTGGTGCAGACCATGCTCAACATGTCACCACACTTTCAAACCATTTTTCTCTGAGTCTCAGCTCATGGAGGCTATGTAGAAGGGCTGTGTCTCTTCCGGGAAGAGCTGATATGTGTGCCTCCCATGATACTTAACTATGACCCTGAATGAGCTTTTTCCTCATCTGGCCCTCCTGTTGGCCCTCCTGGGACTTCATGGAAAGCAGATCTGCTGTATGAACCTATGCCTGGTCCTTCCTGACTCCTTACACCCTCAGCCCTGGTGTCAGACCCTCACTACATGATGATCAGGATGTGAGCAGCTGCATGGGGACACCTGGCAGCAGTGGCTGAGCAACAGAGAGCTCAATCCTGCTTGTAAACCAAGATGCCTGGAGCTGGGCCGCCCAGGCTTCCCGCAGACACTCCAGAACATCCTTGCTGGCCCGAGTGCTTCCTGTCTGCCCCCTTGGGGGGCCTGGCCTTTTCCCCTGGTGCTTGCAGCTCCTTAGATGGACAGTGACCACCTGGGTTCCAGGTAGCACAGGCTCACACAACTGCACTTACGTCAGGAAGAAGGGGCCAGTATCCTTGCTGATACTCTGTCTCATTTTGTTTTCTGTATCAAAATACCCCAAACCATTTACTTTATAAAAAATATGAAATCATTTATTTTATGGCTCTTGAGCCCTCCTCTCCCCTCCCCTTCCTCCTGCCCTCCTTTCTCACCTCTGGCATTTGTCACCTGCCTGTCCTATTAGGTTCTAGAGACACATCATGAGTGAAAGGCAAAGTGCCTACTCTGCTTACACTTGGGTGGAGTGGACAAGCGGACATGGGCTCTGGCCATGTCCACTCACAGCAGCCAGAGCTGATGAGTACTACCATGTGCCCAGGGTGGGGACAGAGCAGCAGAATGGCCATGACTTGCAAAGCTTCTGCTTCACGGAGTCTTGGGATGACCCTGAGGGCCCCATCCACAGCTGGGGGTGAAGTCCAGCTGTGGTCAGCAGGTCTGCTTTCTCCTGGGGCCCTGGTCCTCCTGATGGCAGCCAGCTGGCTGCATCCTCACGTGGGTTCCTCTGTGCCCACACTGAGCTGTCCCTGGGGTCCAAATGTCCTGTTATATGGATAAAGCAGGTGGGATCAGGAATATCTTGTCATTTTAGCATAACTGCAAATGCTGAGGTCCTACACAGGTCAGGGCTTGAACATGTGATTGTTTTTATTATTATTATTATTTTTTGTATTTGGGATCTAACTCAGGACCTTGTGCTTGCCAGGCAGGTGCTTATGCCACTGAGTTAAATCCCTGACCTACATGGGATTTTTTTTCTGGGTTTGATCTGCAGCACCTCACCCATGCGAGGCCAGTGCTCTGCTGTCGCTCCACACCCATGGCCTTTTATTTAGCTTTGTATTAAGACATAATCTTGCTAAATGGCCCAGGCTGGCCTAGCTTTTACAGTCCTCCTGCCTCAGCCACCTGAGTAGCTTGGATTACAGGCATGCAGCACCTAGCACATTAACTTACTGTTCTGTTTTGTGTGTGTGTTTGGTGTGCTGGGGGCTGGGGATTGAATGCAGGACCTCACATGTACTAAGTAAGCACTTTATCTGTCAACCACCAGCTCCCAACGAGAAAATTAAACTCAGGCCAGCAGGATGTGGTGGTACACACCTGTAATTCCAGCACTCTGGGAGGCTGAGGCAGGAGGATGGCAAGTTTGAGCTCAGCTTAGGAAATTTAGAGACTTAACAAGACCTTGACTCAAAATAAAAAAATATAAAAAGGGCTAGGGATGTAGCTCATGGGTTCAATCCCTAATACTGAGAAAACAATTTAGCTTGTGAGAGTGGAGTTCCATGTATAGTAAATGAATGAATGAATGAAGGGGTTTATGGCACAGTTAGATTTGTTCTTCTGTGTCTGGAGGGTTCCAGCCAAGGGGTCTGGACATCGCCAAGAGGCAGAGAGATGGTGGACACCATCGTCCCTGGGAGCATCCTTGTCCTTGGGGTTTGTCCCCACCAGCCCCGCTGTGGGACATGACATCCGGCTGGGAGCAGTCGAGACAGCAGCTGACACTGTCAGGGTGAGGTCCCTCTTACAGCACTGCGGATGGTACCTGCCCACTCAAATGACAAGGGAATCCTGGCTGAGACACTGATGCCTCTCTTGTCAAGAAGGGAGACTGGAGCATGAGATCTCAGCCACGTCTTCCCATTATGAGTGGTGACAAGGCTATGGCACTTTATGCCAGACTAATTTGAGTTTAATCTTTAACAGCCAGGAAGGGGAAAAGCAAAACTCTGTAAGCAGCTTATTGGCCACAGAGCTATTAGCAGATTGGATTAGAGAAAGAACCAGTTTTTTCTCTAGTTCTTTTCTTTTCTTCCTTTTAATTTTTAAAATATTTTTAATGCACCGGAGATTGAACTCTGCACCTTTGCACTGAGCTACATCCTAAGTCCTCCTTTTCTTTAATTTTTAAATTTTGAGCCAGGTTCTCATTAAGTGGCTAAATTGCCCAGGCTGGGCTTGAACTTGCAGTCCACCTGCCTTAACCTTCCAGAGCACTGGAATGACAGGCATGGGCCACCTTGCCTGGCTTGCAGCTGCTGCTTCCTCTACCTTCTGAGACTGGGCTTGCTATGTAGTTCAGGCTGGTCTTGAACTTGCAGCAGTGCTCCTGCCTCAGCCACACCCCCCAGAAGGCTTACAGGTGTGTATCACCATGCCTGGTTCTCATTGTCTAAGGTCTCATCCCCCATCCTCTTAACCCCATGCTGCAAGGCCCCGGGGCAGCCAGTTTCCTGAGCTTTCTCTGGCCAGCTGCTCCCTGCTAATCCGTCTGCTCAGTATGGGCCAAGTGCAGAGGTCTGCAGCCATGCCTGCTTCACTGCTCCACTGATGACTTTGATCCATGAGCAAATCTGTTAAAGCCGGTTAATCCTCTAGTGATGGCAGGGTGATTTAGTACTCGGGAAAGCTGTGACACTCATGGGGCGGAGTCGAGGCATGGAGGCTTCTTTCTGCCCCAGGCGAAGGACACCTTATGGTGGCTGGATTAACTGAGAGTTCACTGCTGCCTCAGCCTGGAGTGGGTGGGGTGAGTGTGTTAAAAGCCCCTTGTTTTGGTTTCTTGGTCATATCCCCAGCCTGGGGTCTTTTACAGGATCTGAGCCCTGGTGGCAGCTGGCAGCATCTTGCTTACCAGGCTGTGGATATGGGCACAGCCACTCACACCCATGACACGTGGCCACATAGAAGAAGGCATGCATTGATTCAGGAGAACATTCCTCTATGTGTACCTAATGTGTATGGAGAGCTGGGAGGTAAGGTGAGGCCTGGTCTCTGGATGCCAAGTCTTTACCTCTGCAGGGATCTCAGAATCCCCCCATGGAGCCATCCTGGGGTGCCTGGCCCTGCTGAGTTATAGGCCTGCATCCCCCACATGGCAGTGTTGCCACATGTGTGTACCACAGCCTCTGTGTTCATTCTCCTATGAATGGACATTGGATGGTGACAAAAGTTGACACTATTTTGTGGATATGTACCATTCTTTCTGTTGGGCCTTATACTTGTCACCTTTTTGTTGCTGGTATAAAACACATGACATAGACAACTTTAAGAAGAGAAAGCTTAGTTTGGCTCATGGTTTCACAGGGGTAGTCTGTGGTTGACTGGGTCCAAGGTAGAAACGTCACAGGGGAAAGGCACAGAGGAGGAAAGATGCTCAACCTATGGCAGCCAGGAGGCAGAGGGAGCAGGAAAGAGCCAGATTATGCTCCCGGTGGCCTAATTTCTCCAACCAGGCCCTGTCTCCTAATAGCACCTTAGTTATGAACTCATCCACAGATGGACCCACTGATGATGATGTTAGCACACCAAGGTCTCATAACCTTCCAAAAGCTCCGCCCCAGAACTCATGAGGCCATATTTTTTGGGGCCATATTTTTGTTTCCAACTTTAACAGGTCTATAGCAATAGAATTTCTGAGTCCTGGGGAAGGAGAGTTTTTAGCTGTCACAGATACTGCTGGAGGGCTTTGGGAAGGTGAACCCTTTTTTCCAGTGCAGGCTGTGGAAGTGGCATTTCGTGGTGCTGAGTTTGTGCAGGGTGACTGGCTAGAGCGCTAGGACTGCTGCAGATTCTGTTCCCCTCATTTTGCACATCAGGGACACATCTGAAGCAGTGGAAGGGACCTGCATCACATCTCACAGGAAGTGAAGGGAAGAGTGGGAATCAGAAACAAGGTGCCCTTCGTGC
Source organism: Hydrochoerus hydrochaeris (assembly GCA_004027455.1). Taxonomy (NCBI): domain Eukaryota; kingdom Metazoa; phylum Chordata; class Mammalia; order Rodentia; family Hydrochaeridae; genus Hydrochoerus; species Hydrochoerus hydrochaeris. The sequence goes on along the minus strand of PVLA01010164.1, from coordinate 3,987 downwards.
CGAGACTCGTAAGCTATAGACCTCTCCCGTACCATGGACACATTAATAAGAGATTGTCTCTGGTTACTGAGAATCTGTAGGAGAGTGACTGGTACCTGGCACCTATCTCTTCCAATCTTGGAAGCCAAGAAGTGAAAGGGATGCTCAGCACCCCAACAGCTTGCAGCACCCACTGCTGACACTACCACCTCCTTCACAGCTCCTGTTCCTACCAGATACTTGTCCTAACCATCTCTGATCCTCCTGGACTGTGATGTGTATGATGGTCACTCTTATGGCCTCTCACTTTTAAGCCTCATGTTCCACTCAACTTCCCAAATTATAGCCCAAGCACCTCTTGTTGAGTATCATACTAGAAGCCAGGGTACTGGTTATGGGCTGAACAGAATGGCTGAAAGGAGAATATGATTTCCAGCAACCACAGCACTGATCCAGGGCAAACTCACTGAGTGACAGAATATGCAGGCCCAGCTGCCAGCTGGGATGGTCTGCTTCTCACAAATGCTCTTTACGCATTCCAAAGTCTCCATTCTCCAATGTACAGTTTGTGCCCCAGTCCCGGAATGTGATTGCATGTGGAGATGGCCAAATTAACATGAGGTTATTAGGGTGAGTCCTACTCTAACCTGCCCAGGTGTTCCTATGAGAAGAGGTGATTGGCACACAGACATGCAGGGTGGAGACCATGAGAAGGTGGCTGCTGACAAACCAAGCTCCACCTTGGAAGCAACTACCTTGCCAGATCCTGCCCTTGGCTTTTTGTCTTCTGGAATGGTGGAAATCGGTGACTATTATTTAAGCTGTCCAGTCTGGGGTGCATGGCTGTGGCAGCACCACTGGGACTTCTCCATGGGCCAACAGGACTTATCCCTGGCAGCACTGTCTCTTGGCCTGAGGGCTTTCTCTGAGAAGGCCTGGGGCTGGAAGGGCTGCAGAACCTCCCTCCATTCCACAGCCCTCCCCCAGGGCTTCTTCCCCCTCAGCTGGGACCTCTGAACACGCCTCGCTGCCATCTCTCATGGCCCTGCAGGAGGAGGCCAGGCTGCCCGCGCTGGGGCACACACCCCTCATTGACTGCTGTCTGACTCCATCTCACTCCCTCACTTTCTGTTTAGTGCTGTGTCTTAGTCCCTTCCTGCTGCTGGGACAAAAACCTTCTCCACTGGGAAACTCACACATAGCAGAAATAGTTTCTTGTCAGTCTGGAGGCTGGGAGCCCAGCATCTGATGAGAGCCTCATTTCTTCAGGGGCTCCTTCTCGCTGGGTAAATAGTGGAAGGGCCAGCTTACTTCCTTCAGCCTGCTTTTCAAGGGCACTAATCCTTTTCATGAAGGTGAATCCCTCATAATTAAATCATTGCCAATCATCCATCCCATTGGGGATTACATTCCAGCACTGGAATTTTGGGAGGACCCCAGTATACAGACTGTAGCAGCTCTCCTCCCAAGTAAGCAATTCATATTGCAGCTCCTGGCTCAAGTTTTGGTCCTGGGGATCCACAGGGAGACAGCCACAGTCCAGTTTCTTTCCAACACCAAGAACCCAGGATAAACCTCCTTCCTGCAGGGCGCAGGCCCTGGGGTCTCCTCTCTGTAACACTTCAGCTACCAGTCACACCAACCCTTAGCAGCCAGCACCATTCCGTCCAGGTACCATGACCACTAGCCAGGGTACTGGGACTAAGCCCTCCTTGAGCCACTAAATGTCTTCCCACACAGGACAGGTGGGGCAGGAATGGGAGACAGTCCTGGTCAGAAGTCAGGGAAACTGGTTTTATAGAAATGTGTTTTTGATAAGTTTCTGAACTAGGATAAACACCATGTTGTAATTACTGGGTCTCTTTTGTGTTGCTTTAACAGACTAAAACTGCCTGGATAACTTTTTTTGTCTTTCAGTACTGAGGCTTGTACCTAGGACCTTCACAGTGAGCTACACAGTGAGCTGAGCCCTTAAAAAAGCTTGAACAATTGTGAGACAGGGTCTCGATGTTGTCCGGGTTGGGCTTGAACTTGCGATCCCCTTGCCTCAGCCTCCCAGAGTGCTGGGATTATAGGCCGGCACCACCGCATCTGAGTAGATTGGGTAATTAAAGAACACAAATTTATTGTCTTGTACTTCTGGCGACTGGGAAGTTTTGCATCTGGCAAGGATGCTTTTTCCCTTTTTTCTTTAAAATTGATTTTGGGAAAAGGTCTCACTACATTGCCCAGGCTGGTCTTGTACTCATGATCTTCCTGCCTCAGCTTCCCAGACTGCGGTGATTACAGGTGTGAGCTTGAGTCCCATGTGGTAATACTGTTACAGCAGCAGCTAAATCCCAGCGTGAGTTTCAGAGGCACAGACACTGAACCATGGCAACCATCCTCACCTGAAATGCTGGCACGACAGCCCACTTCCTGCGTTTTTTTTTGTTTTATTTTTTTTGTTTTTGTACCTGAGATCAAACTCATGACCTAGCGCTTGCCAGGCAGACACTTATGCCTTATGCCACTGAGCTAAATCCCCAGCCCTGCTTGTGGGTTTTAATGCAATGTGTCCTTTGGTTCAGCTTCTCCTGGGCCTTTCTCTGAGCTTGAGTGCTCTGTGCTTTGCCTTTGCAGTTTATTTTCCTGTTGGGCCTCCAAGGGTGCCCACTGGTGGATGGGGACATTTCCCTCACCCCAGCTGCAGTGGGAAAGACAGTGGTGGCTTTTTGCCAAGGACTTTTATTCTCAGTACCATAAACCTCTTTATCACAAAGAAGGAGAGGCTATCAAAGCCTGTTTATCTGCAGAGCCAAAAGCCCCACAGCTATCTTCATTTATAGGATCCTGAGAATGTCTGTGATCACAGGTAAGAAATAAAACCACAGCCATTCTGCTACTGCTGGAGGGTCCAGAATGTGTCCCTTGTAGCTTGGCTTGTGGCTGGCAGAGGCGCAGTCAGATGGGTTCAAGTCTCAGCTCTGCCACCCAGGGCCCACGTGATCTGGTATAGGGGACCTTTCTGCACTCAGTTTCTTCATCTCTAACATGAGGAAGATGATGTCCCTGTGAAAGGGCTGAAGAGCAGTGATGCATTTGAAGCACACAGCTCAGTGCTCAGGAGCAGGGACAGGGACAGTTGTCCCCCATTCACTATGTGACCTGGTTTCTTCATTACAAAATGCTCAATCAGCTTTACTGAGGTGTAAAATAGATATAATGAAATGCACCTCTTCTAAATGCACAGTTTGATCAGATTTGACAAATATCTATGCTAATGTGATGACTACCTTAATAAGTATATAGAACACTTTTATTACCCACCCCCCTTCCTCCTGCCTCTTTGCCGACTGTATTAGTTTGGCAGTAGCTGTTGTAACAACATACCACAAATAGAGAGGCTGAAACAACAGGAATTTATTGCCTTGATTTCTGAGGCTGAAGCCTGAGATCAAGGCATATGCAGAGTTGGCCCTTTGGAGGGCTGAGGGAGGGGTCTGTCCAGGGCTCTGTCCTTGGCTCATGGATGACTATTTTCTTACATTCTTATTGTCTTTCTCTCATGCAAATGTCTGTATCCAGCTTTCCATTTTTGTTTCTGAGATAGGATCTCACTACATAGTTTAGGCTGGCCTGGACTCTGTAGCCTGCAGCACCCTTTTCTGTCCATGCTGTGTCCTAGTCCATCCACGCCTTGTGACAAGGTCCATGGGTGGAGGAGAGCACTTCAAGGAATCGCTTCTCCAGGAAAAGGACACCACATGTAGGAATTGGGCGCGGGGATCTTGGAATGTTTTGTACTGATAATTGTAATTTGTGTAATTCATATATATATATTTTCATGTAATACTCAATATGAAATCGAAAATAGAAACTCCAGAGGAGTTACTAGAAACCCTCTAGATAACCCCTTTGTGAAAACTAATTGTGAAATTTTACCTTCTGTGAGTAGTATGAGAGAGTTTATACAAAAGCTTTAAATGAAAGAGCTCATGGAGGAGGATTTACAAAATTCCTGTGAGA
>PVLA01010163.1:0-66411 GCA_004027455.1 Hydrochoerus hydrochaeris | reverse complement strand
GGAGGAGGAGGAGGAGGAGGAGGAGGAGGAGGAGGAAGAAAAGGAGGAGGAAGAGGAGGAAGAAAGGAGGAGGAAAAAGAAAGAAAAGAAAGAAAAGAAAGAAAGAAAGAAAGAAAGGAGGAAAGGAAAAGAAAAGAGGGCTGGGGAGTGCTTCCTAGTATGCACAAGCCCTTAGGCTAAATCCCCAGTACTATATATTTAAAAAAAGAGAGAGAGAAAGAAAGATAGAAAGCGAGAGACAGAGAAGAAAGAGAAGAAAAGAAAGAGGAAGAAAGGAAAACCAAGAACTACTATGAAAAACGGTATGCCAGAAAACTAGATATCCTAGACAATTTTCTAGGACAAATTCCTCAAAAGATACAAACTGCAAAATCAGCCTCAAGAAATAGGGGCCTGGAAATAAAGCTCAGTGCTAGAGCCAGTACTGAACCAGGAAAAAAAAAAAAAAAGTCACAAAAAGGACTAGAAAGCTTGAACAGACTTATAGGGCAAGAGATTTAATTAATAAGACAAAAATTTTCCTGCAAAATCTAGGAAGAAATGGCTTCATGAGGAAATGCTACCAAATATTTAAAGTGTAATTTATACCTATCCTTCACAAACTTTAAAAAAAAAAAAAAAAAGAAGAAGAAAATGGAACATTTCACAGTGGGCCCAGAATTACCCAGAGATAAAATCCAGGCAAAGATATCACAAGAAAAATAAATAAAAGGCAATATCTCTTTGATGAAAAAATCCACAGGCAAATCCTAGTGAACCAAGTTCAGCAACATATAAAAAGGGTTCTATGCCCTGGCCACGCCTGCCTTATTCCAGGGCTGCACGGTGGGCACAGTGGATGAAAATCAGTCAGGGCAACACACTATGCGACTAAAGGACCAACGCTGTGCCATCTTCTGGACCCTCAAAAGCATTTGACACAGTGCAACAACTTTTCATGATTAAAACACTCAATGTACTTTAGCAGAGGGAATGTCTTCTGTATGACTTACTTTCCCATATGATTTAAAAAAATCTATTGTTTAAAAGTCCCTCACACCTAACATATTTAAGAGTAATGACTGAATCCCTCCTCCCATGTCCCAGGATGAGAAATAAGGCAAAAACAAAAACTACTCACACCACTTCTAAACATTGCAGAGGGGATTCTAGCCAGGGCAATTAGGCAAAGAAAAGAAATAGAATATCCACATAGGAAAAGAAGAAGTGCTAGGCATGGTGGTGCATGGAGGCTGAGGCAGGAGGATCACTGCAAGTTCAGGCCTGGGCTACACAGTGAGTTCAAGGCCAGCCTGAACTACATAGCAAGACTATATTAAGAGAGAGAGAGAGGGGTGAAGCTAGTCATAGATGATATGAACAATATAAGAAGAAAATCTAAGAACTCTTCTAAAATCTATTAAAACTAATAAACAAGCTCAACAAAGTTGCAGGACACACAGCTAATCCAGAAAAACAACTGTATTTCTGTACACAAGCAATGCATAATCCAAGATACAAAATTAACAAAGAAATTCCATTTGTAATAGCATCAGAAATAATAAAACACTGTGAGGAAAGACTACAGATCATTGCTGATATGTGTGGAAAGACATCTCGTGTTCCTGGGTTGCAGACTGGATACTGTGAAACGGTAAGGGTCAAACTAATCTTCAGAGTCCACACACTCCCCAACAAACTTTCATGGGGGTTCTGGGAATATGCCAATAAACAGATCCTAAAACTGATACAGAGAAATCAGCCCAGCCCAAATAAACTTGGAATAGAATAAAGCTCGAGGACTCACACTTCCCTATTTCAAAACTTACTACAAAGCTACATTAAAGACAGAGTGGTACTAGCATAAGGATAAATATAGACCAATAGAACAGAAATTCAAGTCCAAAGGGGAAACCCAGAGACACATTTACAGTCAAGTGATTTTTGAGAAAGGTACCAAGGCCATTCAATGGGAAAAGTCCATTTTCCCATTTTCTTTTCAAGCCATGATGCTGGATGACAAAGGGCCTCATCTGGATCCCAATGCCCCAAACCTAGTGGTTACCTGGGGACCGTGAGGGGTGCGGGGACAGTCAGGGGACACTGCAGGATGTGCTGAGGTGAATGCAAGACAGGGCCAGGGTTCCATCAGTGAGGGCTCAACTTGGATACGAAAGCAGAGGAGCTTCCAACTAACAAGCAGCACCTTTGTTCTTGCTTTTTAATGTACTGTGAAAAATAACATTTTCCTTTGCCTTCAAAGAAAGAAAGGGTGCTGGGACAACTAGATCTTCATACGCAAGACAGTGAAGGCCAGCCAACACAGAGTTACCACGTGACTGAGAAATTCCACTCTTGAGCACGTACGCAACAGAAACCGCCCTGGCCTCACTAAAACTTGTGGACACATGGCCATTGTCAACTCTAATACCATCATAAGAGCCAAAATGCAGAAACAGCCCAAATGTCCATCAACCGATGAACAGATCCACAGGAAATACAATGAGGTATATTCAAGCAATGGAGTACTACTGGGCAACATATTGGCACGGGGTATCCACACACGCTACAGCCTGAGTGATGAACCTTGAAACTAGTGTTAAAGTGAAGGAGGGTGCAGAGGCCAAGATGGCAGGGTTCCCATCTAGCAGTGTGCAGAGCAGAGGGCTACGGGAAGACATAGCAGCAGGGCAGCAGGGGGACAAGAGCGACGACGTGGTTGGTAACAGAGACATGTGTGTGTGTGTGTGTGCATGAAAATGTTCTAAGGGTGATTATATTAATGGTCACACAGCTGTGAGAATAAAGGGGAGTGAATTGTGCGCTTTCTATGGTGCACTGGGTGGTGTGTGAATTACATGCCAACAAATTTGCTATTAAAGATGAACTAAGCCACGCTTCAGGGGCAGGGGGATTAGAGCACGGCTGCCACTCAGCTCCCCTTCAGAAGGATGCGTGACGATCCCCAGGTATCTGTGTGGTCCTTGTGCAATGCTGAGATGCTGTGAGAAACTCACGGGAGTAGATGCAGCACTGGCAATGAACAACTACAATGCAGTGTGAGGGAAAGACAGAGGCTCCTGATGGTTGAGAAGGGAAAAGGGGCTTTCTAGGGGGGATGGGAGACTTCAGCCTGACTCACACCAACCACTCAGGAGGGCAGGGAAGGCGGAGTTCTTTCCCCATGAGGAGCCTGAGGGTTTCAGAAGAAAAAGCAATTACATATATACCTCTGTGTTAGTGAGAGAAAAAAGAAAGACACCTTGCTACTCTGCTTAATTCCACTAAAGAAAATTGGGCATTAGCAGGGTGTGGTGGTGCACACATATAATTCCAGAACTTGGGAGGCTGAGGCAAGAAGATCACAAGATGGAGACCAGCTTGAGCTATAATAGAGGAGTTCAAGGCCAGCACAAACTACACACTGGGAGCCTGTCAAGAAAGAAAGAAAGAAAGAAAGAAAGAAAGAAAGAAAGAAAGAAAGAAAGAAAGAAAGAAAGAAAGAAAGAAAGAGAAAGAGAGAGAGAGAAAGCAAGAAAGCAAGAAAGCAAGAAAGCAAGAAAGCAAGAAAACAAGAGGCTCTGCATTTCTTCCTGCCCATCAGTGATAGGTAGAGACATGAATTACAATAAATGCATATCACAACAAATGAAGGTAGGTGGCCTGGGATTGCTACTGCACATTTCAGTGTTATTCTAACTTTGTCAAATTAGAACATCTAGTAAAATGGGCAACAAGACCTCAACTTCTTTTAATCAGCACATCTTTTTAACCCCTGCCTTCTATGTGATACTGGTAACAGAGACACAAAATTGCACTTAGACCAAGCTTACAAATGACTGTGAGGTACAAAAGAAGCCCTCAGAAATTATAATCCAGCACAGAACAGCAGTTTGTACTTACTCTCTCACAACATAGCTCATGAGGGTTTCTTGCCCTCAGAACAAGCAGAAAGATGACACTGATAATCCTGTACTCTTCTGCTAGTTTCTGGAACTAGATATCAGTAAGTAAATGGGCTTCCACTGGTGAAAGGAAGGAAGGAAAGTTTCCCAGTGGACAGAAATCAAGGTCTCTGTCCCCGGAGCAAAACAGTGCTGGAATTATGCTGCTGCCCCTTTCTCACAAGTTTGTGAGAGCAAAATCCTCGGGTCCAGGTCCGTAAATCCACTGTAGGGTAAGAATGGGGGGAGCCTCGGGCATACACTGTGGAGAAAGCCCTCAGGTGCAGACCTCACACCTGGCCTTCACACCCCAAACCTCCTGGTGAGGAAGCCACCCCTGTTCCAGAATTGAGGGGCAGGGACAACAGGTGCAGTCCCATGCAGGTGAATCAGACCTCTTGGGGATTTTTGTGGATCCTTGTCCATGAGAAAGCGCTGAAGTTTCTCTCAGGGATGCAGAGAGAAGCAGCCCTCTGGCCTGCTTTCAAACCCCGCCATGTTTCATTCCTTCACAATGTCCAATTTGGTAAGCATGTGTGAGGTTATATGTAATTGGATGTATTATATGTTTGTTCATTGATTCTTTATACTATTTGAGATTAGGTTTTTGCTACTTGCCACCCAAATTTCCTAACTAATAATGGGTCTCACTGCACCTCTCTTCCTTGGTCTAAATTATTATGGGGGGTGGGAAAATCAAGAAGTCACACAGAAGCCTTACCTGATCCACTCCTCCCCGCTGTTCTTCCAGAGCTCATGAAGAGCTGCCATCCCCCAACCCCTGAAATTCCTTTCCTAAAATTTTACTGCATGCCCCTGTGCCTGGAGTGGTACTAATCTGACAATTCTTGGAAAAGTAGTGCTAGCATTCAAACAAAAAACAGGCAAAGCACATTGCAATAAAAGATGTGTCTTCCTTGAAGTACTTTATTTTCTAATTTCTGAACTGTAGTCAGGATCCGCCTCCCCTTTTAATTTTGAGACAGAGCCTCACCAATTAGTTCAGGCTGGCCTTGAACGCACTATGTAGCCCACACATTGGTTTGAACTCACAGTGATCCTCCTGCCTCAGCCTCCCAAGTGCTGAAATTACAGGAATTCACCACCACAATCAGTGACCACACCGCCCCCCAAATATCAGAAAAATCTTCATGTTCCTGTAGAGAAGACAATTGTTACTTACGTGCTGCCCCTCAAAAGCTCTCTCACCTCCCTCGGTCGGAGGTCCTAACAGCCTTAACAGGCATCCCTCAAAAGACTAAGAAGCACACACAGGAAGGGAAAGTGTACAATAAAAACTGATAAAATGTTATCTTGCTTTCACTTCTAGCTAGGGCCTCTAACTTCTTTGTCGAGAATACTTTGTCCAACTTCTTAGCATTATTTAAAATTAATTTTCTTTAGTGCCTGAAGCATACCCACACTTTCTTCTGATTAATTTTTTTTTTCTGTATAAAATAATACTTAGATTAAACTTATAAAAATAGACTATTTCCTAACTGTCCTCATTTTTCTATTTTCTTTTATCTGCCTTAGCCTACTTCTTTCTAAGAAAAAAAAGGGACAGAGAGCAGCAAAAAGAACCTATTAAGGGGCCAGAGATTTAGCTCAGTGGTGTAAACACCTGCCTGGCAAGCGCAAGGTCATGAGTTCGATCCCTGGTACCAAAAAAACAAAACAAAACAAAAAATCTATTAGGAAGCCACTTCTCCAGGAAACTGGAAAATCTGAAACAAGTTTGAAACAGGGTTGAACCCGATTGGCTCAGCAGTGGCTCATTCACACAACAAAGAAGGGCTACCAGCAGGAGCAACACCTTCCAAACTATCCCTTGGTCTGCAAGGTCGTGTATCAGTCTTGGTTGGAGATACTGGACTACAGAATTTAAAAAACCAAAACCAAAAGCAAAGCACAACCCTGAGCTTTGGCAGTCAAGAAAACAAACAAACAAACAAACAAACAAACAAACAAACAAAAACTCTCCCTAGTGATTCTAAACAAGCAGCAAAGGGAGATGAAAAGCACTTGCCTATATGGAATCCCAATAAACTCTGTCCACCGCAGTTGTTCAGTTAATATTGCTATCAACGAAATGGCCCTCAGCAATGCCCAGGACACCTAGTTTCTTCTCTGTAAGCAGATGATGGTAGACGTCAGCAATGCAGTACTTACTGTGGGTCAGGCTGCACTAAGCACTTTACTTATATTATCTCTAATCTCTGCAAACAACCAGGAAAACAGGGCTGTTCCCGCTTACAGCACACGAAGTCCAGAAATGGGGAGGTCAAGGAATTTGCCCTAAACCTGGCATAGCTATTAAGGGGTACGACAGAATCCACACTCAACTTGGCCCTCTCCACCAGAAAGCTGGTCCCTCATCTCTGAGGGCTTACTTCTGACTTGACTTTGGTGTTGGCAAAATCCAAAGTGCTTTCAGCTGGTATCCCTCTAATAGCTATCAAATCTATAAATATATGACTTATGAAAACTCAAACCCGGTATGGTAGCACAGGCCTGTAGTCTCAGCACTTAGGAGGCGTAGGCAGGAGGGTTGCTTAGACCCTTTCTAAAAACAAAACAAGACAAAACAACAAAACAAACCAGAGAAAGAAAAGTAGAAAAAAAATTCAAGAGAAATACTTGGATATTTAAAATAAGCTTCCTTCATTCTGTATGTCATATTAGTTCTTATTATTTTGTTACATTTCTCTAATTCTAGACAGCAGAAACAAATGTTGAGGGCTTTTACCAGACCACTTTCAAAACTACTGAACAATTTGGTTTTGTTTAGTCTGGTGAATCTAATGGCTTGGGTTGTACAGTCAAAAGTGAACATTCTAGTAAAGCATATCTCAGAACACAAGTTACCTAAAATTGATACTTCTTTAAATTCACTTTCCTGAAAATATTACTACTGGTAAATCTTTGGAGTTCCCTTTAGGAGTTCTTGGCAAGTAAGCTATAGTATAGGATTCTGTTAAAAATTAAGCATGACAGTTGTTGTAATAACATGTGGTTGCTAGAATACACAACGCATTTATATATGGTGTCTGAAAAGACAGGTTTTTATTTCTAACATGATATGTAACTTGTACGTCATTTGGTACCTTTACAGGCTACATAAGGTGTTACAGTTAACTTCAGGTTTGTGCTATTTGGTTTGGTTTGTACCTCCTCATAGTATTTACACTTCATGTTAATAATAGTACCCAATAAATAGTTGCTGAATTAATACATAAATAAAGGCAGGGGGAGATTGTGAAGCCATGATTAGGAAATAAAGTTGCTTCTAATAAAAAATAAACCCCATGATCATTTTTTTAAAAAAATTACAGATGGTAAAATTTATAGTCTATAGCATACAGATCTTACACACCAACAAAAAGACTTCTGGAATACGTCATTCTATTAAATGTTCAGGTATATGGAAAGAGTGTGGAGAAGTTTTCCTACAGCAAAGACATGACTTCAATGTTTATTAGGCTCTTTGCTTTCTAAGGACCCTGTAAGAAAAATGTTACAACTTCAGAATCACGTTATACTTGATCACTTCCTTCTATTATTCCCAAACATGTTGTTTATTAAAGCAAACAGAATATTGTACTTACAGTACAGTTGGCTGTAGATACATCAGTGACCACAGCCACATTACAATGTTCTTGATGCTGAAGATTAATTAATTCATTCATTCATTCATTCAGTGATTCTACTGCGCTCTGCCCAATACTAGATCCATAATGAATCCATAACATAAGAAATCCCTGGCTCCCACCACTTAGTAATCCATGCTGTGAAGACCTGTAGATCCAAGGATATGTCTGATTCCTGTCTGCATCTCCAGAGCTTAGCACAAGCTTGGCAAATATTTGATGGACTGAAATGCCCTTCGGAGTTCATTAAGTTCGACCCTCATTTCCTAGTGATGACCTACCTAGATATTTCTAAAGGCGCTAGAGCTACTAACAACTGGTGAAGTTAAATGTAAATGTCAGATTTCCTTTCTCCCAGTCCAAAATTCACATAAAATGCATTTTATGACGGACGCCAAGTCAATTTGAACTGTAGTGTGTACCGAGAGAGCTGTATTCTTTTGGCTCCAAAGTTCACATGTCTTTATCAAGTCTTCTCAAAGATCCAATTTACTGGCTAAACAGTGTTTTCAATGCAATGCTCTTCCTAATTGTGTATTGTGAATTTCTTGATCAAGGTTTTTAATCACATTATAAGGAAGTTAAACAATTAACTGTACTACTCCATATTCCAGTCACAAAGTTTTTTTTTTAAAAAGTCTTACACAGATAAATAGATGCTGAATGAATTCCATTTTATGCAGTCCTCAGATAAGCAAAGCAAACACAGTGGGAGGACACGCTGGGTCTGTGACACTGCGACTCATTATTGAAGGTGGCAACACTAAGGGGCCTGAGCGAACTTCCTGGGTTATGCTGATATTCTCTACTTTGATACAAGTTTGAGTTACACAAGAGCTTGCCTTTGTTAAAGCTCAACACCTGTACACTTAAGCTCTGTGCCTGTCATTGTATCCACATTTTATCTTTAAGAAACTATAAGCAAATATTAAAGTTTAGGGGTTGGGGATGTAGCTCAGTAGTAGGGTGCTAGGTTTCCGTGCCCAGCACCAAAACAAAACAAAACAAAACAAAACCCAAAACAACAACAACAACAAAAAAAAGACAAAAAACTTTAGGCAATAAAATGTTTCAAGGGGATTATCCCAATGCATAGCATTTGAAAAATATGATATTTTCATGGTTAGAGGAATAGATTAGTCAGTAGACACATGATAAAGCAAGTACAAAAAACTATTAATGGCATTATGGATTTTGGGTATGCAGGTATTTGTATAAAATTCAAATTTGCTGTATATTTGAAGTAAATAATAAAATGTTCCTAAAAGAAAGAGAATTAAACAAGCAACCCAGTGAGTAGGTTTTGCTTGAATCCCTTAATAAAGAAGAAATTAAGACAACTGGGGAAATGTGTATAGAATTGGTACTGGATGTTTGTTGGGTATAATCACAACATTGTTTTGGTTTTCTTTGGGGGTTTTTTACTTTTTTTGCCTTTTTGAGACAGGTTCTCATTATGCAATTCAGGCTGGTCTTGAGCTCATTTTGTAACCCAGGCTTGTCTTGAACTCTGCAACAGTCCTCCTGCCTCAGCCTCCCGTGTGCTTGGATTACAGGCGTGCGCCACCACACTTGACAACATTGTAATTATATTCCTGAGGATGCACATAAAATATCCGGAGGAGAAAACCAGGTCTGAGATTTGCTTTAAAAGACTTCAGCGAATGGCAGTGAGGGTGAGAGATGACACCAGCCAGCAAAATCTTAATAGCTATTGACTCTCATCCATGTAAGGAGCATAGTGGAATTTGTGCTTTTTTCCCTACAAGCTCTAATATGTATTTGCAATTTTAGAAATCAAACTGCTTCTTCTGTGAGTCACAGGCATGTCCAGGGCTGTGTTCTGGAGGCTTCATGGGGGAAATCTGCCTTGAGACTCAGTTGGTGGCTGCCTGGCAGCAGTCCCAGCTGCTGACCAGCTGTTGGATGGAGGACTTTGGGTCTAGCAGTCACTGTCATTCCTTGCCTCAAAGCTCTGTCCACCAGCATTTCCCATCAGGGCTGTTTCTGTAAGGTCAGCTGAAGTCCAGTTGAAGCAGCAGGTGATGAGGGGAGTGACGGCCACTACAGTTTGGCCACTACAGTTTGCCACCCGTAAGCATGCTTGCAGTGAGCCTCAGGTCCCCCTCCCATATGAGAGGAGATTATAACACCAGGCAGGGAGACCATGAGCCATCTTGGAATTGTGTCAACCACAGGCAGCTCCTCAAGACTCCGTGGGGCTCAGGATCTAAGAGAGCTCGGCAGTTCAAAGCCCCCTCTTGGGACACACAGTGCCCTTCCTGACCCTGTATGTACCCCCCACACAGCACATGCACCACCGCACATACCCAGCTCCTCCACCCACCTCCTGCTCCTTCCTCTTGCTCAGGAGACCCCTTCCACAGCGTGGTCTCAGCCTTGGGTCCGCAGAGCGCAGAAGAAGAGGAGGAGGAATGCTTGCCAAGGGCGAGTTGGACGCCTGGCAGCCCTTACTGACCCAGGTGTGACACAGGCTTCCCTGCCTTGCTCCTAGGGTTCAGAGGATGTATAAAAGTTTCGTGGGGCAAGACACGTAGGGAGGGCGATACGGGGAGAAGGAAAGGGAGCGAGGCTGGGAACACAGGTGGGTCTGAGCCTTGGATGACACCGACCTTGAACGTAGGCTTGTTAAGCCTGGGAAGGGCGGTGTCTCACCAGTGACTAAACTCTGACATTTGTATCTTCCCTGCTGCTTCACTCATTGTCTGTGAAGTAAGCTCTACGAACTATGAGGGAAGGTGACCCTGCTCCCCAGGAGGGCAGGGAGAGAGACAGGATGAGGTCAGAGAAGCAGCCCTGGTGAGGACCACCAGGAAGGTCCAGGTCACCCCCAGCTGCTCTCTTTGTCCTGGAGATTCCCAGCAGGAAGTCTGAATGGTGTCAATGATATTTATCAATAACTTGCATTACATGCTTCTTCCAATTAGACTAGAAGTGCATGTTAACCATGGCAAAGCATGAAAGGCCTAAGGCAGTGGGGTGGGGGAGACACACACACATGCACACACATGCACTCTCAGGAGTAGGGCTTCTTATTAACCATCACACAGAAGTTAACCGGTTACAGTGGTACACTTCTGAAATCTCCACACACTAGGAGGTCGAGGCAGAAGGCTCACAAGTTCACCCAGCCTGAGCAACTTAGCAAGACCCTATTTCAAAATATAAGTAAATAAATGGGGGATATGATCAATGCAAAGGCCCTGGGTTCAAGAGTGTGTGTGTGTGTGTGTGTGTGTGTGTGTGTAGGAGCGGTATGATCACAAAAGAAAGAATGTGATAAAACTATGGACTCTTTAAAACAAAGTATAAACCCTCTCATCAGTTGTTTAGATTCATCAGAGATGTTCTTCTATTTCCCTTTCTCTCTTTAGAACAGAATTTCACTGGTGGGATTAGTGAATTAAGCTTTTTTTGAGACAGCCTCTCATTACATAGTTCAGGCTGAACTCAAACTTACAGCAATCGACCTGTCTCAGCCTCCCGAGTGCTAGGGTCTGAGGCATGCACTGCGGCATTTGGCAAAGGTTCTTGACATACAGTGCTCCCCATATTTTCCCTACACAGGGTGAGGTGTTATATGTCCACCAGGTACAGGGAGGGAATGGGCCTGTGAGGCAGTGTGGCTCTGCACTGTGTGGCAGTGGGTTATTCGTGAGGATAACTTTCTTCCTCAGGTCATAAACCACACTGTTTCTTTCATGAATTAGATTGCTTCTTTCTACTTCTCTCCCCCTTCAGATTTTATGATAAATTCTAACAGAAATTGGGTTTTTAAATAGCATAATGGATTACTGGTTGTATTGTTTTGAAAATCTCTCACCACCAAAAAAGTTCATCATCTCTTTCATTTGTTCACAGGCCACTGAAGTTCCTTGTTTCAGACACATTTTCATGCAGCGTTAGAAGCCATTTGGAAGCTATTTGCCAACAGTAGAGCTTTTTTTTTTTTCCTTAAAAAAAGATTTCCTTAGGGAAAGCCAAGGACTTCCTTCTTCTAAGAAAATTATGAAAATGAAAACACTTTTTAAAAAACTTGTTTGCCATTTGCATTTCAGAGTAAGATCAAACTTCCTCAATGTTACTTTATGCAAAGATAAAAAATTCTTGTCTTTAGTTTTTGACAGTACTGGGCATCAAACCCAACCCTCACATACTAGGCAAGCAAGTGCTGTATTGCTGGTTTTCACTCAGGGCCAAGACTTTTTATCTTTAAAAGATGCTGGACTCACATTCACAGCTAGCATGCCTTGATATTTAATTTTTCTATATAATAGGCAAGTGAATGGTATTTCCTAATATTTAAACAAATATAGCCAGATGAGATAGCACATACCTGTCATCTGAACTAGCTAGGAGGCTGAGGCAAGAGGATGGTAAGTTCAAGGCCTGCCTAGTCAACTTGGCAAGACCCAGTCTTGAACAAACAAACAAAGCTGTCGATGTAGCTCAGTGGCTAAGCACTAGTCTGGCAATGTGGAAGCCCTGGGTTTAACTTCAGGTACTTCAAAACTAAAACATTTTTCTTTGTATAAATCATAAAATGCTTCCCAAAAACAAGAACTGTGAATGTACTGCAGCTGAGGCACCAGGCAGGAACAGCAAGAAATTTCTCTATGTCACAGAACTAGAGAGAGCCTGGAAGTATATCATGTCCTTCATCCTTGATACAGTGTGCTTTCCACAAAACCCACTCTGATAATGTCCATCATTTAATTATATTTAATGTTAAAATTCCAATTCTAATTCTTATATTTTATGTAGCTAATGAAGCCCTGATTATATGATAAGTGGGGTTCTAGTCAGTGGTGGGGTTTCCTATTTTAACTACTTTCATCATACGATATTTTATCTGACATGTCTATTATCACACAATAGCAAAGATTCTAACATACATTGCTTTCTTCTCTCCTCCTTCTTTTCCTGGTAGTAGCTGAGACTGAATTGGGAGATGTTATATCTCCATGCCTTTTGATTTGTATGTGTGTGTGTGTGTGTGTGTGTGTGTGTGTTTTGTTTTGCCTTGTTTTTAAGGCAGAGTCTCACTCTGTAGCCCAGGTTGACCTTGAATTCTCCGTGATCCTCCTGCCTCAGCCTCTAGAATACTGGGATTACAGGCACGAACCACCATACCTGGCTCCACTCCTTTTGAGCATGGTCTTCTTAAATCACCCAGGCTGACCTTGAGTTTTTAATCTTTCTGCCTCAGTCTCCTGAGTAGCTTACAGGATTACAGGAGTCCATTCACACTGGCTTCCAATAGTCTTAGTTTAAAATGAAAGAATAGGCCTTTCCTGGCTTTATAATAAAAAGCCATTTTATTAGAAAAGCAGGGTACAACCTTTGGTTTCTACTCAAAGTTTGAGTTTGCATTTATGGTTGGTACAGAAATGGTGCTCACTTAAACAATGGCTAATTCAGATGTTGAGGTTTCACAATCCTCAGTGGGGAGAAAAGTCACATGCAATAATATTTCATCGCTCAAATTCACAATTCAGAGTCTAGCTCCATTCGTATGTGCAGACTTCCATCCAGGGAGTCCCGTGGGAAGGGCCAGCAAACCAAGCTCCACTGGACACCCGTGAGGTGTAGCACCTCTGCAGACTGAGCCATGTCACTATCTGCCCCAACGGTAACTACAAAGGTAGGGATATTGCTGCAAAAAGTGAGAGTGCTGTAGGGGGAAAGCACAGGGTCAGCTGCCACTGACCCTTTTGTTACATAACAAGAGGGCAAATCCAACAGGAGGTCAAACTTGGGACAATGTTTTTTGTACCCAGCTGTGATCCAAGATACCTTTCTGGCTGCCTGGGTATGTTTGAAGCCATCCCAAACGCCAGCCGTATTTGTACCTGGAAATCACTCAATTCCTCTGCTTCAGCTGCCTAAAGCCTTTGCCCTTTAGAGGACGAGGATGATGATTCAGATGGAACCCAGGAGCCAAATAAGCAGCAACTTGCATGTTTCTCTCTAATTTTCCTTCACAAAAATCCTGGGTATTAAAGAGATCTTGCGGTGCACCCAAGTGTCACCCACCTGACTGCCTCCTGCCCAAGGAGTGGCCCTTCTCCCAGCATCCCAGTGAGGAGACACTGATCTTGCTAAAGGACACAGGCTGACCCCATGTCACCCAACCTGAGTTCCTTAGAGCTCCAGGGGTTAAAGTCAACTTGAAAACAGAACCAACGTAAACACCATGTACTACAGACATGTACTAATAAAATGAAAAAGTTAAATTGGAGCCAATCTGGCATGTATTCGTCTAGTTCTAAAGAAAATGCCTCTGTCAGGAGGATATGCTAAGGTAATCAAGACTACCAATGATTTGTTGGTCTCTTGCCCTGGCCTCAGCTATTACCAAGACAATAACTGAGTCACTGTATTCTGATGGGTGGCAGCACGATATGCAGAAACTGGCTGTGCTTTGGGGTCAAATTAATTGCAGTGCTAAGGCAGGCACTGGCATTTACATGATGTGTGGCTTTGTACAAGGCATTTGGCTTCTCTGTGCCTCGATTTCCCCATTTGTAAGAAGGGGTTAATTAGCTGAGCATGGTGGCTCACACCTGTAATCCCAGCACTTGGAAGGCTGAGGCAGGAAGATCACTGTGAGTTAGAGACCAGCCTGGGCTACAAAGTGAGCTCAAAGCCAGCCTAAACTACATAGTGAGACCCTGTCTCAAAAAGACCAAAATAAATAAATAAATAAATAAATAAATAAATAAATAAATAAAAGAAGGGGTTAAGTATCCCTGGCTAGCATATTATTTTTAGGAAAATAACACATGTAAAGTACTTGATGCAATGCGTGACATAAAGTAAACAAAAATTAGTCTGACTCGGGCCAGTGGCTTGTGCTGGTGGTGCTGAAGAAGCTGCCGCTCATCTGACACCACTCCCTGAATGCTGTGGGTGGTGGCCAATGCCTATGGACAGGGCTGGGCACCACAGAGGCAGGAAACTGGGTGCCAGCTCTTCCCTGAACAGAACGTGCGACTGAGCATTCCCATCTCTCCACTCTTACACACAGAAGAGACACATGTAATGTCCCGGGACTTTTTTAAAAAGCATTTTTTAAACCATACAAATACAACATATTGTTCCTATACCTTGCTCATCAACTTAAAAAGGAACCATTCAAAACACTCTTTGATGGCTGCTTTCAAGCATTGCCCTGTGAAAAAGGCTCTCTCCCACCTGTGACAGTAGTAAGGCCTTTGTCACAGAGAATGTGGGCACCTCTTCCTCTTTCAAGAAGAGACCTAAGATATATGAGACCCTGCCAGGGTGACTGCATGCATCCCACTAGGCAGAGGGTGACCAAATCAGCCTTCTGCGTATCACTGAAATGATGCATTGACCACTCATGCTTTATTATATTAATGTAAAGGTTAAAACAAAAACTCTTGAATTTGCGATTAGAAAATATATTGAGCTGGGGTGTGGTGGTGTATAGCTGTAATCCCAGAACTCTATAGGCTAGGCAGGAGGATCACTGTGAATTTGAGGGTAGCCTGTCTCAAAAACAAACAAACAAACAACCACAAATGTAACAAAACCAAAAAAAAAGGAAAGGAAAAAATAATGAGATGGCGCATGCTTTTTTGGGTTTGGGGATATTTTCTACAGTGTGCCTTTATGAATCACATCTTTGTAAGAGGAAAAAGAAATCTAGAAACTTTAGGCCTTCAGCCAAACTGTTCATTTCCAGGATGTTCAGCTGAATGGGAGACCCTGACAAGCACTGGGTGAGTGCTCAGGGCCCTCTCTGAGTTAGTATTCTAAGAATTTCCTCAAATTCCACTTTAAAACTGATGTCCCTGAATCCCAGGAAACTTCTCTGCAACTAGGAATTAAAAGTTTCCCTAACTTTCTAATGCTGATTAAGTATTTCCTTAAAAGAAACTCAAAAATTGTTAAATACTGTACAGATCTAGAATATAGAATATGCCATGTGCATCTGAAAATAGAAAGTCGTAAGCACAAAACAAAACAGACAAAAACATGCAAAGCCATTTTCAAAACCAAACAAATTCCAAAGGGAAAGAGAAAAAAAGCCTATGGCCAGCTTTCCAACAGATGATACACATCAGTATTTTGACAGGAAGGCCAAATTAGGCAGGGGATCTTGCCTAGCATGGGACAAGGTCCTGGGTCCAATCCTCAGAACCACACACACAAAAAAGTTGATGCCAGATGTGGTAAAGTACAACTGTAATCCCAGCAGTTGGGAGGCTGAGGCAGGAGGATCACCATGAGTCTGAGGCCTTGCTGGGCTCATAGAGAAACCCTGTTGAAAGAAAGAAAAATAGAGAGGGAGGGACAGAGAAAGGGAGAAAGAAAAGGCTGAGTCCCAAGCAGTGGACTGGCACACCCTCAATAGCCTGGCAGCCCCATCCTTGCCAGGGCTGGATTGCCGCTGGTATAACGAGTAATCTTCCTGTTTAGTTTAGTCCAATTGTGGAGTCATGAAACTTTTTTCAGGCTGTTTCCTCCTGGTAAAACAGTCACCATCATTTCCTGGGGCGATTGGTTCAGTTAAATAAAGGTCAACGAAGAGCATTCAGCAAATGCACTTCCAAAAATAGACTCCTCTCTTCCTGCCCTTCCAGGTGGTGATACTTCGGTGCCACTCTCCTTCTCCCTCTCTCTGTCTCTCTCTGTCTCTCTCTGTCTCTCTCTGTCTCTCTCTCTCTCTCATTCTCTCTCTCTTTCTCTCTGCAGCACTAGAGAGTGAATCCAGGGCCTTTGCACTGAGCTAATATCCCCAGACCTTTTTTCATTTTTAAATTGCCCAGGCTGGGTGTGAACTTGTGATCCTCCTGTCTCAGCCTCCCAGAGTGCTGGGATTACAGGCATGTGCCACCATATTCGCTTGTAAGATTCCATTTTTACGAAACCCACAAACAGCCAAAGCTAATCTGTGAGACAAAGTCCGACTGATGGTGGGGGTGGAATCCTAGCAAGCAGGGAGCAGGAAGCAGGCTGAGTCTCCTGCATGGTGACAGGGTTCCACGCCCTGGGCCAGGCCGTGGTCACGTGATATATACAAATTTATCCAGATGTATACTTCAGAGTTATACCCAGCATACCTAAAATATTTAAGAATATTTCTCAAAATACTGTCTCAACTCAGTCTTATGGTTTCCTCAGATGCTTTCTTCCTGTCTCTTTCACATTTACATGAATGGTACATGGATTCACTGCTATCTTATGATTGTACAAATTACTTGTATATAAACATGTTCAAGTAATTGAATGGATCCCTTTAATTAAAAACCCTATTACTGTCTTGGATGAAAACACTTCTAACTGATTTATATTCTCATTGTTTTTGGGTTTTTTTTTTTGGTGGTACGGTGGTGGTACTGGGGATTGAACTGAGGGCCTTTGCACCGAATCACATCCCCAGTACTTTTTATCTTTTATTTTTTATTTTGAGATGTGATCCTTTTGCTAAGATTTTTAGGTTGGCCTTGAACTTGGGATCCTCCCACCTCAGCCTCCCTAGTAGTGTGGATTCCAGGCATGCACCACCACATCTGGCCTCACTATCATTTTCGACAGAAGCTATGGAACATCCTGTTCTTGGTTGGCCAAGGTTATCCTTAGAAATCCAAAGCTCAGCTGAGATGGAGCAAGGGCTTCAGGGGTTATTATTCTCTGCTGGATGACAGTGACTGCTGTTCCTTTCTATCTGCTGCTGTTTGTCACCCCTGTGTGGCTGCCTCTAACCGTGCCTCTCCTCATTTATTTTCTTTCATTCATTCACTTATTCACATATTTGATCCCATTTTTGAGCACCTACTATGTGCTAAGCACTGGGGTAGAGTGGTAGATAACATAGCCATGACCCATGACCTGTATTTATCTGGGGGGCCAAGTATAAAGCAAGTGTGAGTTGTATACTGCCGCAGAAGTACAGGACCTAACTGAGGGGCAGGATTATCACCTTGAGGAAGTGATATTTAAGAACTGAGAACTGAGAACCTAGTCCAAAATGATCCCTTAGTAAATATTTATTGAATGAATGAATGAATGACTTGGTCACTAGCCTGGCAAAGTGAAGTGAGAGAGCTCCCCTGAGAAGCCTCAAATGTTATTGAAAGATGCCTGAATAAGAGTTCAGAGGCCCTGAGTGAGGAGATGGCAGAATTATAGCATTAATTCTGACCACCTCAGAGTTTACTGCCTTTCCTGAGGCCTTGAGTTGCTGGACAAGTGAAGGAGGGTTGGCATCACTTAGGTAAACTACACTTCGGTTGGTTCTTCTTTCATCCTACAGAAACAAGCAGCCAGCAATGGCCCTCGGATCTGGGAAGACTCCTTCAGGCTGCCTGCAGGGGTAGGGTCCCAGTCCCTACACAAGTGACTTTTCAGCAATTACCACATTCATACTGAAAGGGTGTCACCCACCCATGCCTTAACAGAACTGTGACAGTTCTGTCCAGAAAAGTCAAAGCAGGCCTGCCTTCCTAGGAATTAGGATATGATGCAAAACGCCACTTACTTTGGGATCTACCATTATCTTTGCTGATTTATTTTATTTTATTTTTTTACAAATTGAGAGTAAACTGTAAGTCTAAACCAGGCACTGTACCTGGAATCCTGACCATTTGGGAGGCTGTGGAAAGAGGATTACAAATTTAAGGTTAGTCTGGGTAACTTAGCCAGACCCTGTCTCAAAATAAAACATCAAAAAAGGACTGGGAGTTGTAGCTCAGTGCTAGGGTGCTTGCCTAACATGCATGTGGGTTCAATCCCCAATATGATAAAAAATAAAAGAGTAATTAGCATTCTATAGAACAGACAGACACACAACAATCCTTGTAGAGAGACATTACTCAATTCTGTGCATTATAAAGTCAACCTGGCAATGAGCATTATTATCATCTCCAATTTTATGGTAGCAAACTGTAAAATGCCAGTGATGTGGGCAAGTTATTTAGGGTTTAATTTGATCATGATTTGACCCCTCAACAAACTGCAACGAAACTCTAAGAATCCCTGACAAGAGGTGTAAATGTGACCTTTGGTGACCCCACTTTCTTACTACTCCAGAGAGTCTGGGAACATGAAATCAAGTAAAACCAAAGGAACAGATTGCATAGAACAACAATTTGCCTGATAGAATAAAGGCAAAACAAGAAGTGACACTACCTAAAGATAGTTTGTGTTCAGATATTTTTCCCCAGAGTCTTTCAGTGGCTCCAACAAAATTTTAGACTGAACATCAGCCTACTTTACAGATTACAAAATGAATGCATAAGCTCTTCTGCAGGACAGAATTTTTATTTTTGATTTATGTGGTATCACAGAAGGTCAAAAATTTCACAATTGCCTAAGAATCTAAGTGCACCTGTGACAGGCAAGTTTTCATACCCTTGTTTCGAAACCTTAAAAGAGAGGTAAGAAAAGTTTAATCCACTTGTCAAAAAAGGTTAAGTAAACTTTCAGTGGTCAAGGTAATGAAATGACTTGCTGTTAAACCGGGACTTCTGCTGCGCATTAAACAGACACCAATTCTCTGGGGAACCCACTGTCAGTGCTTCCTACAACCTCTGAGCTGTTAGATTAAGTGCTGTTTGCCTAAACCCACAAAGCCAACAGGGAAGCACTCTCCTGCGAGAAGCTGCTTCTAGTTTTCAAATAATCATTTCTCCTAGCCACTTTTAAATGACCGGAAATTTATCAGAAGACTCTTGGCTTAGGAAATGCCACTGTGTCACTGGTCAGAAATGAACACAAATCATGTTTTTCTCATAATTAATGAGCTTTTAAATTTTAGTGCCCTGTCTTCCTAATTTTGTCTGTTACAGTCAACGGCCAAAGATTCCATATGGTTGTTATATTTCATGTATTATACTGCAAATACTTCCCCCCAGCACTGGTGATTACAGAAACCTTTCAGTGCTATTCTTCTTCTAGACTTTTCTACTCACTATTTGAGTTTTACCACTGATAACACAGTTACAGGTATCTGTGTCCAGGATCTCACTATTACTATGATCACATGTAAACAACCGATTAGGGTTTCAGTTTTATCACATACATTTATATTTTTCTATGCCCCCAAAAAGTTAGAGTATAAAGACAGGACTCCCAACAAGGATTTATTCATTAGTTTCTCCAAAACCATGACTAGTCCTTCTCAAGCCGCCCTGTTCCGAAACACAGATGTGAAGATAAGAGGCAGTCTGCAGGCTGACCTTTAATTTGTTATCTTGTCTACATTTAACAGAAGGGAGGGAGGGGGCAGGGTAGAAAGTCTGAAAGTATTTTCATGAGACCAGAGCCACCATTTAGCAAAAACCTTCAAATGGAATGAGTCACCATGCACAGCACAAGGTGACACTTGCCATTTAGAATCCAGGCACCTGCCGCTGAACTCCTCACTAAAGCAAATGCCAATGTGGGGCTGGGTCCCTGTAGAGCCTCAAGCATAGAGAAATTCCACTCCGTCCCTCCAGTCCCTCCAGCGACACTCACATCCCTCTTAAAAAACCAAAAACAACGTTTGCCAGAACAAGGCAATTCTCTAGGTCCCCAGAGCCACACAGCCACCGAGAAAGAGAATTTGCAGAGAAATTCCTTCTAACCACCCCCTGACTCTTGCCCCCATCCCTGCTCGGTCAGCAGAAAGGAGCCCAAATTGTATGTAATCTGGAATTTTAAATATTAAAAAAGATTGAAGCACAAAACAAGTACCTGACAAACACCTGGCGCTCTCTTCCCCTGCTCGCTCTCTCCTCCCACACACTGGCAACGGAATGCCCTTCAAACCCACGGCTCAGTGCTTTGGGTAAATGTTTTACGAGACACTAAACAGCCTGTTGTCCCACCCTTAGAGCAAACATCATCGAGAGAACACAATATAATGGTCGAAAAGATATTATGCGATGTACAATAATGTCAATGAACAAGCAGGCTCTATTTCCACACTTCCCTTAGGAGAGAAAGGGGAAAAAAGACCCCAGATTTGCAGTGTGAGAGAGAGGACTGGGGAGAGCAGCAGGAAGGGCTTCTAGAAATATGCCCTGGTACTAGGGGCTTTTTGTTGTTCTGTTTTGAAGATGGCATTGTGATAAGCTCCTTGTTCTAATCCTGAGCGAGCAAGTCCCGGCTTGCCATGCCAAAAGGTGTGTAAGGCAAAGAGTTAACAAGGGGGTGAGCACACCAGGGCGTCCACAAACAACAGTGACTGACCTCCTGCACACACAGTATTTCTGCTCAGCAGTGAAAACACAACTTGAAAAAGGTTTCCATAAACTCACTTCTACCCTAATGAAATCTACACCCCGTTCTGTAACCCCCCCCCCCCCAGTATGTTGGTCTCAGTTAAGAAGCAACCAGAAGTCTCGCATTCCAATCGAGTTAACAATTACTGTACAACTGGAGGATCACAGAAACCTGCCGGCTCCCGGCTCCCGGGGATTTGCATGCCCAGAATGTCAGCTGCTTCCTGGCACCGGCGGGGTTAACTGAGGGAGGTGGGGGGGATCACCTGTCTACCTCCTTTACAGGAAGCATCTCTGGAGCCCAGCAGGGTTCTGGCTCTGGTGGGCTACACACACCTACCTGCTTCCCAAGTGCAGAGAGGACGGTCTGAGGAAGCAGTTACCGGGCCCCATAAGCCCTGCTCACCAAAGGAGATGCAGAGAAGAAGGCAGAGTTTGCTCTGGCTTTGGAATCACACGTACATACAGGTTAGGCAAATGGGAACAGCCATCCTCTCCTCCCCACCTGACCTCAGTCCCCAAGTGCACTCACAGTTCTGCATTTCAGATGTTTCAGATGTCTAGTTGAGTGGAAAGGAAACTGAAGGAAGACTTGAGATCACAGTTTTTCTAAACGCCAGCTGTGTGACCTTAAGCAAGTACCTTGACCTCTCTGAGGCTGTTTCTTCATCTATGAAATTCTTAAAGAACCCCCAGCTCTCCCACACTGAGCAGAGACATCCTTTACATCTCCAAAGCAGGGCTTGAATAGTCTTTGCCTTGGCATCTCTGCCTCCCTACCTTCTGTGTAGGGGGGGTCTCATCTTATTCGCATTTTCCTCGGTGGGTTACTTAGTTCTGTGAGTAAAGGCAGCTGACTGACTTCTCCCAGGTCAGATTGACTCATCTGTCTTGGGTGGGTTTCCCAAAGGGCCACTTATCTGCCTTTATCTCCCTGCTCAGGGGCATGGGACAGGGCTGGGCCGCCCTGGGCTAAGCTCTCCTGGGTTTGCACAATCACTGCCCTCTGCCCTCTAACACAATTAGCCAACAGGGTTGGCCACCGCAGGACTGCCTTGAGCAGCGTGTAGGCAGCAGGGTTGAGTGTGTCCTGTGTCACTGTGACACCATCTGTCCTGTGCGGCTTCAGGAGCCAGTGTCACCCGGACTCCACAGTGAAGAGATCCGAGGTTCAGAGCCTGGAACGGACCCCATCGGGGCCCAGGCCGTCCAGGCTGGCAGCCTGGCACTGAGGCTGGGCCTCCCCACTGCCCAACTCCAGCCACCCTGGCCTGCTCGCAGGTCCCTGCCAGGTCTCATCTGTGTCCTGGTGATGTGCCACTGGACAGTCCTCCTCCCTTGCTCCCTCTGGGCTGCTCAGCCTTTCATTCACAGTTTTAGGTTCTGTCTCAGGCTCTAAAACCTCCTTCCTGGCCACTCATGCCCCTTGAAGAAAGGCGAGTTCCCAAAGTGATGTGGTGAGTGGAGGGGAACAAAAGCTTCTGCGTTCCCCTCTGGGGATGCAGGATCAACCTGCCCTGGCACATGGACTCCCCACTCTCCTGACTCCTAGGGCTCTGGCCTCTGCCTCTTCCCACTTCTCTGTCTGAGACCTTAGCTGGACACTGATGGAGAAATGTGAAGACCTGTCTGAACCAAAAGCAAGGTTGTGGGGGCGGCATGTGGTGGCCCATATCTGTATCCCCAGCACTCAGGAGGCTGCAGAAATAGGACCCCTGGGAATTCGAGGCCAGCCATGAGACTGTGACCCAATGCTCCCAAAATATCCCCAAACCCTTTTCTTTTTTGAGATAGGGTCTCACTATGTATTTCAGGCTGCCCTTGAACTCACTGTATAACCCAGCTGATCTCAAACTTGCAGCGATCCTCCTGCCTCAACCTCCCAAATTATGGGATTATAGGCTTGTACCACTATGCCTGGATCTATTTTTTAGTTTGATACAGTCTCAGGGACTTGCTAATTCACTAAATTGCTCAGGTTGGGCTTGAATTTGCTAAACTCCTATGTCAACCTCCCAAAGTGCTGAAATTACAGTCCCAGGTCAATCGCATCTGGATTTTTTAACTGAATAAGAAAAATGAACTAAAAAGACAACTTAGCAACTGAGCCAGCCATTAACCCCCCCCACACACACACATATACACAAACAAAACAAAACAAAACAAAACAAGCACGGCTGGAGAAATGGGCAGCACAACCATCAGCCTGATGTAGCAGGTTTCATTCAGTTGCATTGAACAGGTCAGCAGACAAGAGAATCCAGGCGGGTTGCCCCTGGGACTGTGCTCTCAGCCTTGTCACACTAGAGTCCCAGGCATGGCGTGGTCTACTCTCAGCCTGGAATGGGCCTGTGCCTCCATTATTTTGTGCCTCTTTAACATGCGTTAGAGCCCTGCTCTCCTCAGCCCTCCTCCCCTCTCCCTTCTCTCCACCCTCTCTCCTGATCCCTGCAGCCATTCATGCTTTCACTCCCCATCCACTCTGGCCTGGAGCCCTCCTTGGACCACAGAGTCCAAGGAAGTAGTGTGGGTTCCTGAACTTTGCTTAAACATTTTTGGATCATTTTTTTCCTGTAACAACTTTAATGTTTGATTTTAAATCCTGTAGGCTATATTAAGACATCCTGTGCTTTTTTTTACATTTTAATTTTTTCCTTTTCTTCTTTTTGTATCTGTTTGCTGCTGTTGTTTTGTGTTCTTTTTCGAGGGCTCTCTGTGTTATATATGACACTCAGGAGGCTACTGTCTTCATGACGCTATCTCACGCTGCTTGCAGACTAAATCATGATGTATTCCTGAGAAAGGACCACGTGCTGTGTAAGTGGTTTACAGTGACACTTCCTGCCCCTCGCTCCCCATTTCTAAGCGGAGTTTTTGCTCTGCCGTCAGTGGCATGCCAGGTGAAGGTGTACTCCGTAATATCCAACTACAGAGCCCTAGGGACAGAATAAGAACCTCAAGAGGTTGCTGCCCTGTGCTCCAGGCCGTTTCGGAGCATGCGTGGGCTTTAGGAGCTGCTTCTACCCTGGGAGACTGTGGGGCCAGCATATATTCAGATTCTGCAAAGGCTTTTGAACTACCTGGACATGTGGGAGAAGAGCTGAGGAGACGTGAAGATTACTCTGGAGCCTCCCAAGGCCTGGGAATTCCCATAGGAGAGGACTTTGAAGAGAGCCAGGAGTATGGGCTCAGAAACAGTTTACTACCCAGCCAGACTCAACCCAGACAAAGGAAGATTCTGGAAGCCTTTAATGTTCTCCCAAGTTGCCCAAGCAAGAAGCTGGAACACACAATGGAGTGCATGAGGGAGCTACACTACACAGAGTGGTCTTTCTTTCACAGGGAACATCATCTCCCAGACCAACAGTTCTCAGAGTAAGATCCCTGGAGCCCTAGGAGGTCACCGAGACACTGAATGCACTATGTTAACATCTGTGCTAGGGACAAAAAAGGCAACGGAGGGTGCAATCTGCTGCCACTATAAAAGGCAGTGCCTCTAAAGTGGACTAATACCATGACATTTTCATCACCAGGCAATCCAATACTTTGGTTTCCCTTTGTTTTAAAAGCCCAGTTTCCTTAAGAATGTATGTCAAAAAAAAAAAGCCAGATTGTAGCCGGGCATGACGGTGCACCTGCAATTCCAACACCTGAGAGGCTGAGGCAAGAGAGTTGCAAATTCAAGCCCAGCCTGGGCAACCCAGCAAGAACCTGCCCCCCACCCCCAAAATAAAAAGGCCTAAGGATGGAGCTCAATGTGAAGTCTCTGTGTTCTAGTCCCAATACTATATAAATAAATAAATGTTTGATGGGGGCTGAAAATGTAAATTAGTGACAGAGCACTGCTTTCAATTCCAAGGAACAGGGATTTGGGGTGGGGCACAATAAACTGTGTTTTAATAAAGCAGTAAAATATTAATTTTATTAAATCTCAACCCTAACGTATATAGAAAGTGCAGAAAAGCTCTATACACAATTATGATGGTCATTTGAAGGAGAAACTATGACTGACTGCCGGTGCACTAGTCACTTTGGACCCAGAATGTCATTTGTACTTGAAAGAATTAACTATGGTTATTTAGTTTTGGATATTTGACAGACATTTTCTAGAAAATGAAAAAGATGCCAGGTGTGGTAGCACAGGCCTGTAGTCCTGGCACCCTGGGAGGCTGAGACAAGAGGATCACAAGTTCAAGCCCAGCCTGGGTAATTTAGCAAGACCCTCTCTCAAAAAAAATATGAAAAGGTCTGGGAATGTAGCTCAGTGAGAAGGTTCTGGATTCAATCCCCAGTACTGGAAGAAAGGAAAGGAGGTAGAGAGGAAGGAGGGAGGGAGGGAGGGAGGGAAGGAGGGACAGAGGGAGGGAAGGAAGGAGGGAGGGAGTCAATTCAAAGAGCACAACTGACTGTCTTTATTTCCAATGATGAGTACCAGCTTTCAAAGTAGACTGAAAATTTGGGACACTTGCATACTACCATGAGCTGGCCAACTCGCTAAAGGTTTCTCTTATCAGTTGTGACAGGAACAAATTTTAATATTGTATTATACAGCGGAATGTCAGTAGTTAGAAGATTTTTCATAACTCAGAAAACCAGTATTTTCCAAATGAGCAATGCATGATGTTACAGAATCACATGCAGATAAAAGATCACTCAAAGTATAAGATAGGATCAGGACTTCGATGTAGAAAACACAAAAAGTTCATCAATATGGTTAGAAATATAGTTGTTTCTCAATTAAAATTTTATGTGTTAACATAAAATTTACCTATTGTTAAAAGAACTAATAAACATTTAAAATAATCTCTATAGCAATAAATATCAAAAAGCAGGCTGGATCCCTCAATAATTTTGAAGGACATAAAGACACGGTTGTAACATTTAGCAAATAAAAGTGATATGTTGGTATAGCATGTTCTGTGCAACATTCAGGATAAACTTATTTTAAAATTTTTATTGTGAAATTTGTATTTCATTGGATATTCTGAATTTTATCTGCGTCAGATGTCTAGAGCCTCAAAAAGTTGAGAAACATGTACTAGACCATTCCCTTTGTACATGTGCAGAAAACATTAACACAAACATTTTATTAGGCACCCCCTGTATTCCAAAAATCTATGTGGTAAGCACTACTGTGATCTGTTTCCTCACACAAGAAACAAGGGGAGTTAATTATTGGTGGGCAGGAAGATTGGAACCCAACCAGACTCTAAAAATTTTAGCTTAAAACTATTAGGTTTACAGTGCAATCTGAATAATGGACATTCCCAAAGATGGTTGGCTTTCCCACATGTGCAAGGTATGTTAAAATATGCTGAATGTTTAAATAAAACATTATTATAGTAAAAAATTATTAACCTTTCTCAAAATACTCAACTTTAAACACATTTATCCGCCTATTCTTGCTGTTTTGTTTTGTTTGTTTTGTATTTGGTACCAGGGATTGAACTCATGACTTTGTACTTGCCAGACAGAGACTTGTGCCATTGAGCTATATCCATAGCCCCTCTTGCCACTTTCTACAGCAGGTAATAGTTTATATCTGCAGCAATTTCCACCCAGTAAAAACATTACAGTGTTTCCTTATCCACCTTTTTCACCAGATATGGCACCAGGTGACTTCTGGTTCTTCCCTTAAGTCAAAATGACTATAAAGTGTAAACAGTTTTAATCTATTCAGGACATTGAGGCAACCACAACAGCACAACTGAAGATACTCATGAAAGAATATTTCCAGAATGGTTTAAGAAAGTGGCAAGAATGATGGGATAAGTGTGTTAAAAAATGTGAGGGAGAATATGGTGTGTGTGGAGATGGGTAAGAGCATTGTGTCTATTCCTGTAATAATGTTTAAAAAAATTTAGTGAGGGCTGGGGGATTTAGCTCAGTGGCATAAGTGCCTGCCTGGCAAGCGCATGGTCCTGAGTTTGATCCCTGGTATGGTGGTGGGGGGAGGATCTACCTAAAAAATTTAACCATGACTATATTTTTGCACATTGCATGCATGTCCCGAATTTCAGTGAACGCATTTCTGTTGCTCATCTCTGGGCCTCATAGCTTCATGTTCTGCTATGAGCACAGGAGAGAAGCTGTGAGGCTGTGTCAGGGAAATGCATCTGGAACTTCCATCTGCATTTGGACCTGGAGCAAACCAAGGCCACCAAGTCTTGGCTGGGGCTGGGGATCAGTGTGCAGCAATGGAGCATAGACACTGTGCAATACCATTAACTAGAAGCCACTGGGAACCTACTGCTGCACTAGACTCATCCTTGAGAGTGGGCTGGGAATTTCTCCAAATGAATCTGTGCCAACTGAAGCAATGCTGTTTTTCACAAGATCATGACCCAGGCCATTGGTTATATTTAATGAGCTTGGGCTCAATTGCCAACAAACGAAGGGAGAGTTACTTGATGAGCCAGCATGGAAACAGGGATTTGCCCTCCACTGAGCGGAGTAACCTGCAAATATCAAAGTGAATTTGCTTGCAGCCAACTAGGGGAGGGGCTTCCCCTTAAATGTGGCTGATTATTAGAGGTGAGGCACACTGCATTACAGTACAGCAGTCGTGTACATGGAAGCCAAGGGCTTTGAATATTAGTCTAGAGGACAGAACAGGACAAGAAGAGGAGAAAAAAGGCCAGTGTACAGGGGAAAGATGCTGAAATGGGAGGGCGAGGTAATTAAGGGGAGGTGTATTTTGGAAGCCAAGCCTTAAATACAGATTTACAAGATAGAAAGGGCTGGAGAAGTCCACCGGTGGACATTTGGCAGATGGGCACCGGAAAGAAAAGACAAACCATGACCTTGACACGTGTCCTGGCCTCATGGCAGCACCACTGCCAAGTTAGATATGGCCTGACTATGCCCGTGCTTTGACTCTCCAGCTCAGACCCTTTGTTTGCCCATGAAATCTGGATTCTGCAATGCTGACAGGAATAGCAGCCAGAGGAAAAAGGACAACACGCTGAAGTGCAAGCACAGCTCCCTCCTTAAATGGCCTTAAACCACCAAGGATTTTCACAGCCTTCCCCTTCGAAAAGCCTCCCAAGTTTATTTCGTTTTAATGTGGTGCAGGGGATCAAGCCCAGGGTCTCTCCCACACCAGGCAAATGTTCAACCACTGACTACACCCCCAGCCCTGGTTTTGTTTGCTTTTTGTTTTCTTAACACAGGGTCTCACTGTGTTGCCCAGGTTGGCCTCAAATTCCTGGGCTCAAGCGATTCTCCTGTTCAGTCTCCCAAGTATCTGGGACTACACATGTGCACCACTGAGCCTGGAGCCTGTGCTTGTGACTGCTGAGCATATGTCAAGCAGAACTGGGCCCAGACTGTAACTCATTAGAGTCCCAAAGCCAAGACAGAAGCCACTGACTCTGGATCCAAGGACTTGCCTTCCACCCTCAGAACACAGGGTCACGGGCTCCTGCCGGCTTTGTAGGTTTGGGATAGGAAGGTGACAGAAACCAGTGTCCCCTCTGCTCCCCGGCTGCTCGGCTGCTTTTCCCCATCATCAGTGATAACACACAGAAAGCATGGACCTTTCCCTACCGTGCTGAGCTGCAGGCCCCATGGTCTTTCAGAAATGAAGTGCTTGCACGGTGGTGCTGCTGTCCATGGAGCAGTCAGAGGCCGATGGTAAGCACTGTGGGCTCTGTAAACTGTCCAGGTTCTATTGCCTTTTTTTTTTTTTTAAACAGGGTCTTGCTATGTAGTTCAAACTGGCCTTGAACTCACAGTGATTCTCCTGCCTCAGCCTCCTGGGTAGAGATATGTGCCACCACACCCAGCTCAGCAGCTTATTTTTCTTCCTCCTGTATACTCCAACTTGTTAAAAATATAAAAGAAAAACTTCTTAGCCAGCAGAACACACAAATTCCAGCTCACTGGTTCCTCATTTAAAGCACTGGCTGGCAAGCTTGCAGATCTGACTTTTGAGCTAAATTGCTGGTAGATGTTACCCAAGATTATGTCTGCCTATCTCCCATCTGACCTGCCCCAGATTTGCCCACTCTACACAGGGCATCACTGCATCTTTGCCATGGTTCTCTTCGAAGAAGAATTTGGGGCTAGGATGTAACTCAGGGATAGAGCTCTTGCCTAGATAGCACACGCAACAGCCCAGGCTCAAAAATCAGCTGTGAATGTGGCAGAAATGGCACTCTCACTAGGACAATTAGACAAACAAGTCTCAAAATAAGCCAGAAGGCTGAGGGCTTAAATCAGTGGGAGAGTGCTTCCCTAGCATGTGTGAGGCCCTGGGTTCCTGCTCAAGCACTGCAAAAAGTAAAACTGTGAGCCACTTGGAGTCTGAGGCAGGAGGATCATTGCAAGTTTGAGACCAGCCTGGGTTACAAAGTGTGCTCAAGACCAGCCTGAACTGCATAGTGAGATCCTGTCTGAGAAAGACCAAAATAAATAAACAATAAAAATGCTGCAAAAAGTGGTGCACACCTCCAACTCCCACAAGAAGCTGAGGCAGG
Source organism: Hydrochoerus hydrochaeris (assembly GCA_004027455.1). Classification (NCBI taxonomy): domain Eukaryota; kingdom Metazoa; phylum Chordata; class Mammalia; order Rodentia; family Hydrochaeridae; genus Hydrochoerus; species Hydrochoerus hydrochaeris. The sequence goes on along the minus strand of PVLA01010163.1, from coordinate 37,099 downwards.
AGAAGCACGAGTTTGAGCCCTACCCCAGGCAATGCAGCTACTTAGTGAGACTCTGTCTAACCCTGAAAAATTAAAAGAAGAAAAAGAGGAGGAAGAGGAGAAGAAAAAGAAAAAAAAAAGAAAAAGGTCTGGAAATGTAGCTCAGTGAGAAGGCCCTGGGTTCAATTCCTAGTACCATGAAAAATAGAATAAAACATAAACTAAAGTTGAATAGTTTTTAATTTGCTTGTTTTCATTAAGCATGTATGTGTTTGCATTTTTATTTAAAGGTAAATGATCCATGTATAACACAAAAAAACCTAGAAATGCCCTTCGACATAGCTTAGTATACAAATGTTCACACTTCCTCCCAGCACTTAGGAGGAAATTAGGACCCACTGTGGTTAAGTGAAATATTTCAAGTCACACACTAACTGGCAGAAGAGTTAGGGACAGAAACTTAGTTTCCTGAATTCTAAACTAATTACTTCCTACTTCAGAGTACATTTCCATTTTAGTTTTAAAGATTAAGCTCAACAAATACTTATGACAAATATTTCCGACTCTTATCCATAAAGTCTTTTAGTCTACTACAAAAAGGCACACACAAAACAAATACACCTCGTCCAACACTGTTAGGTAACTGTACGTGTAAAACAGGACCATGTAATAAAACTTTCTGTGGCAGGAGAAAGGTTTGATTATTTTTGATGTTCAATACATGGCTCTTTTTTTTTTTTTTCTTCTTCCTGAGACTGGTCTCACTATGCAGTCCAGGCTGGCCTTGAAATTGGGATCCTCCTGCCTCAACCTCCTGAGTGCTGGAATTATGGCATGTGCCACCACTTCTGGCAAAACAGCCACCATGCCTTGAAATGCATGGTTCGTAAGCTTTTGAAATGTGGACCACCCAAGGAATTATATTCCTTAAATTTAAATTATTTTCCTTAAATATAATTTAAGGGACACTTAAATTATATTTAATTATATTTAATTTTGGCTAATCTAAATTTAAAGAGTGACATCTAGCTACTGAGTATCCTATTGGACATCCCAGGGTTAAAAACACACAACTGTAATCCTAGCACTCAGGAGGCTGAAGCAAGAGGCTTGAAAGTTCAAGGTCAGCCTGGGCTACATAACAAGAAATTGTCTCAAATACACACATGTGCATGCACAAATAAGTGAATGAACAAATAACTACAGATCTCGATGGAAAAATCCATGACATATATTCTATAACTTGTTCTTGTGCCTATGGGAGAAAGTACTACTGACTATAGACCTCATTTCTTCTCAGTTCTCTATGCCATCATCTTTCCCTGCCTGGACCAGATGTATTAAATGAACATTAGAGCTCAGAGTGGTGGCACAGGCCTGTAATCCCAGCACTTGGAAAGCTGAGGCAGAAAGATCACCATGAGTTTGAGGCCAACCTGGGCTACACAGTGAGTACAAGGTCAGCCAGAATTACAGAGCAAGATTCTATCCCCCCTCCACTCTCAAAAAGATGAACCCTATTTGCCATCTCTGATGAGGATGGCATGGGTGAGCTGGCAAGGATGTACTTGAGCTGAGCTCCAAAGGGGGACATTTAGACAGATGAAGAGGGAAAGACAGGTACAAGGGTCCCCACAGAGACAACTGCACAACTTGGGGAGGTGATTGGGGTTCTGCTGACCCCAGGACATTAGGCCTGTGGGTTGGGCCCAGAAGCAGGGGTTCGGGGGAGGACGGTAAGGGGACAGGCAGTGGGGTAGCTCCACCTTAGGATTTTACAATTTCAGGAGTTTGGGTTTTTGAATGGAGCCTCTGAAGGTATAAACAGGATAAAGACAAGAAAAATGGGTTTGTGAAAAGCAGTTCTGACATCTGGCCACAGACCAGGCTGCATAAAGGACAGAAACATTTGTATCCAGTAGAAGTTTTTGCTTTTCTTTAAGAAAATCACTACTTGTTTATGAAAGTACATACAAGTCGTAGAAAAACAAACGAACAATATTAAACCAGGTGCCTACTGTTCAAACTCAACAACTGCTGACATTTCTGTGTGCTTCCTTCAGGTTCCCCCACACTCTTTCATGGCTATTGTAATAATTTATAACTTGGGACAGAACAGGGAAGGGATAGTGTTAATAAAGACGAAATGCCAAAAAAAGAAATCTTTAAGCAGGGTGGCCGGGTGAAGACGAAAGGTCACTAGCACCAAGAGACCAGAGTTTGAGATTCAGTTTTTCTGTTAGGAGTCAACCTTGGCTTCTTCATGTTTAAAATTTTATTTAGTTTTGGTTTTTTGAGACAGAGTCTTGGAATGTAGTTCAGGCTGTCCTTGAATTCATATGTAGCCTCAGCTGAATTTGCAGCTGTAGTCCTGCCTCAGCCTCCGAGTGCTAGGATTATAGGTGTGCACAACTACGTCCAGCTGGCTTCCTCATTTTAGAATTGAGGTACCATCTACCTCAACCTCTTAACTCCTTCTTATAAGGAGCCAGGTTGGACTTTGGAGATACCCCAGCATCATCACCAAGACCTAAAATGGAACTAAAATATGCGTATGCCTGTGTGTATTCTAAGTGAACATCACATAAAGGTACCAGTGCTTATTACAAGACAAAAACAGTCCTTTCACATTGAGCTGGACCAACAGACTCTAGGCATAAAGTAATTCAGTGCATTCTAAGCAATGTTGTAAGAAGATTCTTTTGCTAGGCTCATGGGACATGGAGCAGGGAGTGTAAACGGGAGCTGTTTTCACACAGGACTTCACCAAGCTAACTAATAGCTTCTTCCGAGGAAGAAGTTTTCAAATCCAGTCCATCTCTGCACATTGTAGGAAAAACAAAATCACAACCACCTGTGAGGGAATCCCAAAGTATGCCATCAGGTATCAAAGCTCAGCACCTAGCCATTTGCCAGGCTAGTAAGTAAATGTCTAACTTCTAGTGGCCCAAACAGGATGTACCAAAGTGCAGAGTTTAAAAAAAAAACAACAAAAAAAAAGAAACTGGTGCCTGGACTCCCTCTCTGAGCAATTAACTTAGAGGTTTAATGGCACCTATACATTATTATTTTTTACAAGTTTGCAAAATGATTGAAATCTGAAGCAGAGGAAGATGCCCCCAGTTCAAAGCAGCATAGAGGCAGCAATGGATCTTAGTTTCAGAACCTCACTGATTTTGTAGACACAGAATTTTTTGTTATTCATTTATTTGACTCCTGCTATTTACTGGTATCCAGTACCAGTACAGACCCCAGGGAGTAGGGCTGAAGTGAACGTGAGGCATTCTATTTCTGTCTGCCCTGGGTGCTGCAGCTGTGGACACATCTGGGAGTGACCTGTTTTAACCAGCATGCAGCCTTGGATGGCGCCCGAGCTCAGCACAACTGTGATGCAAGACAATGACTAGCTTGAAATCCATGTGTCTGGAATCTTCGGAGCTGATATTTCAGTGTCACTCAGGAAATCTGCCACAGATTTCAGCCTCACAACCATGGGAATGTTTCCCTGGCTTTCTAGAGTATGACCTACCCGCCTACAAAGTCTGAAGCCACCACTGACCTGTTATTCGCCAAAAGACACTTAAATTTTGCTGATGCTCATACCTTTCTTTTTCTCTGTGCCAGAAGGGAATAAAACCTCTTCCTTATAGGAAGACAGACTTCCTTTGTAGGCAAGCACCCAGTTGCTGCCTTGATATTGGGTGAATCATGGCTCATTTCTGTCTTTCTGCTTTTTCAGTGTTGAAAATACTTTATCTTGTTGGGTGTGTGAGCTATTTTTGTGCTCCTGGGACAAAATACCAGATGCCTGCAACTTAAAGGAGGAGAGGTGCATCTGGCTCACAGTTTTCAGATGACTGAGCCCATGGCTGGCTGGCTCCGAGGAGGAGGTGGCATGGGGGAAGAGAAGGCGGAGGCAGCTGGTGAATCAGCTGCAATCAGGAAGTGGAGACACAAGGGAGGAGCCAAGACAAGAACACCCGCTCCGGGCCATAACCCTGATCCATGCCTTTTCCCAGGCCCCACCTCTCGATCGATTGTGAGACCTTTGAGGAACATTTGAAATCTAAACCATAGCACTTGACAAAGAGCAAGTCATCAAAGAACAGGTAACTAAAGGGATTGGTGGATCTATGAGAATTTTGCCTATGTGGAAAAAGAAAAATTTTTTAAAGGGGAAATACCTTGATCAACAAGATCTACTCCAAAGAATATAATAGTCAAGATTCCAAAAATTCAATACAAAAACAGAATATTAAAACCTTTCAGAGAAAAGAAATAAACTACATAAAATGGAAAGCCCATAGCAATCACAGCAGTCTTCTCAACACAAACTCTCAAGTTATGGAAATCTTGGAGTGAAGTATTTCAAGCTCTAAAAGAAAACAACCTCCAACTTAGATTGATGTACCTCACAAAACTATCTTTCAAAACTGATGGAGAGCGCCGGGCGTGATGGCTCACGCCTGTAATCTCAGCACTCGAGAGGCTGAGGCTAGAGGATCCTTGCAAATTCAAGACCAGCCTAGGCTACAAAGTGAGCTCAAGGCCAGCCTGAACTGCCTAGGGAGACCCTGTCTCAAAAAGACCAAAAACAAAAAGCAAAGCAAAACAAAACAAAACAAAACAAAACAAAACAAAACAAAACAAAAAAACTGATGGAGAGGGCTGGGGATTTAGCTCAGTAGCATGAGCACCAGCCTGGCAAGTGTGAGGTTGTGAGTTCAATCCCCAGTACAAAAAAAAAAAAAAGAAAGAAAGAAAAAGAAAAACAAACAAACAAAAACTGTTAGGGAAATAAGATACTTCCATAACAAAGAACACCTGTGGAAATTCATAAACATCAAACGAGCACTCTAAAACATTGCGAAGCACATTCTAGAAAGAGACTACAACTCCTGGGACCCCAACAGAATGAATCCACCAAGCAAGCAAAGTAATTAAACAGAGGAGGAAAAAAGGGAACCAACAGGAAAATAAGTTGACAATAATAAGTCAATACATATCGATTATAACCATCAATGTAAATGGTCTCAATTCACCAATCAAAAGCAACAGATTGGCAGAATGGATCAAGAGACAAGATCTAACAATATGCTACATACAAGAAATTCATTTAATTCAAAAAGAAATTCATCGACTGAAAGTCAAAGGGCAGAAAACAATACTCCATGTAAGAAGAACCAGAAAAAACACAGGAGTAATTACTCTATTGCACAGAAAGTGGATTTCAAGCCAAGACTGATTAAGAAAGACAAAGGTGTCACTATGCCCTTGTAAAGGGAACAATCTAATAGGAAGAGATAACAATCAAAAATATACATGCACCAAATACCAGTGTACAAAACTATGTAAAACAAATATTAAAGACATGAAAATCATATAAGCACTGACACAACTATAATGGAGGACCTCAATACCCCACTGTCACAAACAGATCAACAAGACAAATAAATGAATAAATAAATAAATATGAGAACTAAACCAAACTTTTGAACAAATGGACTCAGTAGATGTCTAGGGTGATCCACCCTCCATCAGAATACACTTTTTTCTCAGCTGCACATGGGTTATAATCCAAAATAGATTACATAGTAGCACACAGAAAATGCTTAAATAAATACAAAGGAATTGAAATTATCCCATGCAAGTTATCAGACTATAGTGCAATGAAATTGGAAATAAACAGTAAAAGAAACCATAAGAACTTCATGAACATGTGGGCATTAAATAAAACCCTCTTGAACAACCAGTGGGTCACAAACAAAATTAAAGAAGATATTAGACAGTTTCTACAATTAAACAATAATGCCAGTACAACATACTGAAACTTATGGAATGCAATGAAGCAGTCCTATAAGGGAAATTTATAGTGGTGAATTCCCATGACAAAGAAACAGAGTGAGCTCAAATAAACAACTTAGTATCAGAACTTAAGCTTCTAGAAAAAGAGGCCCTAAATCCATACAAAGGAGGAAATGATAAAGATCACAGTAGAAATTAATGCAGTGAAAACTAAGAAAACAATACAAAGAATCAGTGAAGAGCTGTTTCTTTGAAAGATTAAATAAAATTGACAAATCTTTATAGTCAGCTTTATCCAAAAAAAAGAAAGAAAGAAAAGACTCAAATTCATGCAATTAGGAATGAAAACAGTGAAATCACAATGGATCCTTCAGAAATCCAGATCATCAATATCTATTTCAAGAAACTGTATTTTGATAAGATGGAAGATATAGAAGAAATGGACAGATTCCTACATACGTATGAATTTCCAAAGCTGAATCAAGATATAAAAATTCTAAATAAACCAATGTCAGTTAATGAAATTGAAAATGTAATTAAAAACCTACCAACAAAGAAAAGCCCTGGCTCTGACAAATTCACTATGGAATTCTACAAGAAATTTAGAGAAGACCTAATGCCACTTTCCTCAAACCCTTTAATGAAATTGAAAGGGAAGCAAAATAAAATAAAATAAAATAAAATAAAGCAATACTTCCAGACTCATTCCTGGAAGCAAGCATTACCCTGATACCAAAACCAGAGAAAGAGTCAACCAAAAAAAGAGAACTACAGGCCAGTCTCCCTAATGAACACAGACACCAATAAGATTCTGGCAAATAATGCAGCACCAATAAGATTCTGGAAAATAATTATTGAGAAAATTATATACCATGGCCACATAGGATTCTTCCTGGGGGATGCAGGGATAGTTCAACATACACAAATCAAAAAATCATATTAACAGAAGCAAGAACAAAAACCATATGATCATCTCTATAGATGTAGAAAAAATGTTGGACGAAGTCCAACACCCATTCATGATTAAAAAAAAAAAACCTGCAGAAAATTGGAATATATGACTTTAATTCAATCTGATAAAAGCCATCTATGGCAAACCAATAGCTAACATCTCACTAAATCACAACCTAAAAGCTTTCACTCTAAAATCAACAACAAGACAAGAATGTCCACTGTCACCACTCTTATTCAGTATAGTTCTGGAAACATTAGCCAGAGCAATTACACAAGAGGAAGAAATAAAAGGAATAAGGATAGGAAAGGAAGAAGTTCAACTATCATTATTTGTGGATAACATATTCTACCTAGAAGACTCCAAAAACTCCAATCAAAAGACTTCTCTCTAGATTTAGTTACCAAATCCAGTAACATAGCTGGAAATAAAATCAACACTCAAACATCAATAGCCTTTCTGTACACAAGCAACGAACTCACTGAGAGACATTAGGGAAACAATACCTTTCAAAATGGCATCCAAATAAGTGGAATACCTAGGAATAAATCTAACAAAGCAAGTAAAAGACCTTTACAATGAAAATTATAGTACTTTGAAAAGGAGATTGGAGAGGGTATCAGCAAATGGAAAGGTATCCCTTGTTTTGGGAAGAACTAATATAGTGAAAATGGCCATCGTTCCAAAATTGTTACACAGATTTAATGCAACTCCAATCACAATACCATTAGCATATCTCACAGAATTAGATAAAACAATTCTGTTATAGTTTGTGTCTGATGTCCCCCAAAGCCTCATGCAATCATGGAGGCAGGCTTCTAGAGTTTGTGAATGACTCCTAGTCCAATGCTGGGATTATGGGTGGGGTTGCTACATTCGCCCCAGGGTAGGGAGCCTACATATAAGGGACAGAAAGAGTCTTCTCTGGCCTCCTCCCTTGTTGCTTTTGCTGTCTTCCAGTCATCGTGAATTGTTGCCCCTCTGCCATGTGCCACTCTGCCTTGGACCCAGCTGAGTATAAACTGAAATTTCCACAAACTGTGAGCTAAATAAACCTTTCTCTCTTTAATTCCGGACATCAGCTATTTTGTCCCAGCAACAAGAGAAAAGCAAACAACATGAATCTTAAACTTTGTTACCAGAAGAAATCTAGAATAGCAAAAGTAATTCTGAGCAGCAAAGGCAATGCAGAGGACATCATAATCTCTGACTTGAAATTATAGTACGAAGTTATTGTGATAAAAACGTGGTACTAGAAAGAAAATTTCAAAGAATCAACAAGGAGCTCATCTTAATAAAATGCTTTCACACAACAAAAGAAACCAGCAAGAGAGGAAAAAGACAACTCATAGTGTGGGAAAATAGTTTTGCTCTCTATTCCTCCAACAAAGGACTAATATGTTTTATATAAAGAACTCAAAAAAGAAAAGGACCCCTCAAAATTTAAAGCCCCAATCCAAAGATGGGAATCTGAAATGAATAGACAGACACTTCTCAGATAAAGAAGTAGAACAAATAAAAATATGAAAAATGTTCTATGTCACTGGTCATTCGAGCGATACAAGTTAAAACAATGCTACAATTTCATCTCACTCCAGAAAAAAATGGCTATTATGAAGAAATAACAGCTGGGGGGCTGTGTGGAAAAAGAACACTTTTCCACTGTTGAAGGGAGTATAGACTAGTGTAACAACTGTGGAAATCAGTGTGGAGATTCCTCAAAAATCTAAAACTAGAGGTTCCATTTGACCCAGCTATTCTCCTTGGTATCTCCCCAAAAGAATTAAAAGCATCATACAACAGTGATAAACACACACCCATTTTTTGTTTGTTTTTTTCTCTCTTTTTTGTCTAGATTTTTTTTTTTTTTTTTTTTTTTTGCGGTACCGGGGATTGAACTCATGACCTTGCTCTTGCCAGGCAAGCACTTAAGTCACTGAGCTAAATCCCCAGCATTTTTTTTTTCTTTTTTTGAGACAGGGTCTCACTATGCAGTTTGAGCTGGTCTTGAACTCACTACACACACCCATGTTTATAGTGGCACAGTTTGTAATAGGCAAATCTTGGAAACAGCCAAAATGCTCATCAATCAATGAATAGATAAAGAAGGTGTGATTTTTTTGTACAATGGAGTACTACTCTGCTATAAAGAAGGATATGTTTGAGATCTTTTCTAGCTAAATGGATGCACCTTGAGACTATACTCTTAAGTAAAATAAATCAGACACACATATCTAATTACTGCATTGTTTCTCTGCTATGAGAAACCAAAAGTGTAAATAAGGACCAAAATGTATAATAGATACTGAGAAATGGAAAGAAAATATTCAAATGGGAAGGAGGACAGGCAGGGGGCAGGGGCAAAGGAAAGAAGAGACCAAAAAAAAAAGAGAGAGAGAGAGAATAGAAAGAATAAATGTAAACAAAACTTTTTTAAATAAGGAGAAGAGGGGTTGAAGGGAAGATGAGTGAATGGGAGAAAAAGAAGAATCAAGTTATATCATGTACAGGTACGAATTCCCTATAATGAATGTGATCATTATGTATACCTAAAATGTACCATTAAACTTAATTAATTAAAAAAAATAAGGAGGGGATGAGGGATCAATGGGAGGGGAAGGGTATGGGACAAAAAGAAGTACCAAGATATATCATGAACAGGTACAAATGCCATATGATGAATATGATCATTATGTATATATTACATATTATGTATATCTAGTATTCATATCTAAAATGTACCAAAAAACCAAAATAATAATAATAATAATCATGAAATTAAAAAATTACATGTACTATCAAAAAGCAAGGGGGGGGTATTCTCCAGTTTGGGGTTAGGCTTGAACTCCCTTCTTTTACATCCTACTTAACACAGTTTTCCCAAACATTAGCTGGGATCCAGAAGACTGAGCTCAGCATCATCTTAGTTATTCCAGGAAGGTCTTGCTGTAAATCACTGACTGTATCCACTACCATGCACTACTGTGAGCTGGGTCCAGTAAGTTAGGCACCAACCCACGAAAAGCTCTGTTTATATTAACACGGTAATCACACATCTGTAAATCACAAAGAATGTCAAGTTTATTTTTGCAGAAGTTGTCCATACCAATGGCCCATAATTGCAGTAATGCTGATGTTATTGATTCAAGGATCAGGCAAAACAAAAGGAGAGGCGAAGCAGCAAAGATCCCACAAGAGAAAAATAGATTTACCAGATAAATATATGAGAAAAGGGATTCACTAACTCCTATGCATTTTAAAAATACCACTAGATATGTGAGTTTAGCTTGTTGCTTTTTGAGACAGGGTCTCCTTATGCCGCTCAGGTTGACCTTAACTCCATGAAATCCACGCAGGTTGGCCTTAAACTTACAGTGATCCTCTTGTGAGTGATCCTCCTGCCTCAGCCTTAGCCTCAGCTCCAGCCTCCCTGGGATGACAAGCATGCTTACTACACCTGGCTTGTTTGCATCTTTGAGACATGGTCTCATAATGTGGCCCAGGCTGGCCTTAAGCTTGTGAACTTCCTATCTCAGCCTCCTAAATTCTGGGATTACAGGCATATACCACCATGACCAAGCAAATATGTGAGTTACCATGTTGTTTTTGAATTCACTCTTTTTGGGGGGTTTGGGAGGGTGCTGAGAAGCAAATCCCAAGTCTTGTACACAACAGACAAGTTCTCTGGCACTTAGGCTACATCCAGAGATCTTCTAATTTACTTTTTATTGTTGTCATTGTTGTTATTAATACTTATTAATTAAATGCTTATCTTTTCATTCTTAAACTGTGCTGGCTGGGCTGGGTGTGGCAGCGCATGGAAGGAGCTACTTGAGAGGCTAAGGCAGGAGGATCCCTGTGAGTTCTTGGCCAGCCTGGGCTACACAGTGAGTTCAAAGCCAGACTGAACTACATAGCACTCAAAACAAAACAAAACAAAAATTGTTCTGGGGCAAGGATCATGTGTGAATAATTTTTGTACCCCTCATGCATCTGCCCCGGTATCTTTCATTGTATGGTCTTAGGTAGTAGTAGGTTTGTTTATTTGAATCAAGTTGAATTTGAGGGTCTTTGTCTCTGTCTGTCTATCTTTTGATTGTACAAAGTAAATATTGACAAACAATATGTAATAGGAAAAATCTCTCTCCCATTTTCAGAAAAGTCACTTTTAGAACCTGATTCTGAGATTGTATTATGCAGTCCAGGGTCATTTTGGAACAGACCCCTATTAGTAGTTAACTGAACGAAAGGAAATCAATGCCAACTCAGTTATTTAACCTTTGGTGGTATCATTCTTCCAGTTTCCTTCATGTGGGCCCAGGAATTATGCAGCTCTAAAGAGCTTGCCCTAAGTCTGCCTGTGGGGTGCGGGCGGGGGTGGGGTGGTGGTGGTGGTGGTGGTGCTGGGGATGGAACCCAAAGCCTCACTCATGCTAGGCAAGTGCTCTACACATCCCAGCCCTTTTTTATTTTATTGGGGAAAGGGTCTCACTAAACCTGAAATCCTCCTTCCTCAGCTTCCCAAGTAGCTGGGATGGCAGGACCCGCCACTGCACCCAGCCAAGTTTGTCTTCTTGAAATGAAATGCTGGGGTGGTGATTTCCCAAAAGGTGTAGCTTCTTCTCTAGGGATTTTTAGGGAAATTTGTTTCTGAGAGCTCTGTGGCTTCACTAATAGAGCTCTAATTCACAAGATGAAGAGCCACATACTGAAGGAATACACAGAGCAGCTCACCTTTTCAAAGGGATCTTCCATTTTCAAATTGTAGATTAAACAACATCCACGTCTGAATTGATGAACTGACTTGGGGTGGAAATCTAGACTATAATTAGTAGGGAAGAGTCAGGACTCAAAATGTTTTACTATTTTATTTAGAATTCCCACGAGGGACTCTGTAGCACCCCACCTACCTTTCGTAGGGATTCCCACCATTTGACCTCTGAAGCCCAAACAGAGATGCACTTCCTGTGGCTTGACAAAAATCAAGTAATGACCTGCATGCTAGCTTTTTTTTAAGTACATGCTCGCAGCACATAATGTCTGCACTCCTTGTGTGGAGCTGGTACATGTACACAATACACTGTCATTCCTTTTATCAGGCCCTTCTTCCCTCCCTCCATCTCTTGACCTCCTCTCCTATTTGAGAAAAATCTATCTCCCTACTTTCTATTTCTATCTTTTATTTCTAAGAGGAATGGCCAATGAGGTCAGAAGAAGTTCATGATAAAAGCTTAGATTTCCTTGTGTCACTTATAACTTGTGAGTCTGTTTGCCTCTCTATGGAGAAAGCTAATCAGGCTTATCCCAGACTGGAGCTAACTTTTCAAAAAGAAAAAGATTACAGACCTGTTAAAAAAAAATCTGTCTAGGTCTGATTATTCCCCTCTCTCACAGACCTCTCAGAAAATGACCATATCCCTGGGCATGGTAGGGCATGACTGTAATCCCAGCACTCGGGAGGCTGAGGCAGGAGGATCACCGCAAGTTTGAGGTCAGCCTGGGCTACACAGTGAGTTCATGAGCAGCCTGAACTACACAGCCTGTCTCAACAAACAAACAAACAAAGAACAACAAACAAACAAAAGCATGTAAAATTCACTGTGACTAAGAAACCAAATCAGTGAAATCAGGGTTCCCTACTCCTTGTGTGTATGTATATTACATGTACAAATTTCTGAATCTATCAGTTCAGCTGCTGGTCAAAGTGCCTTAGCTTAGGGGATTTGTTTGTTTGTTGGTTGGTGTGTGCAAAAAACCAAGGGCCTCACATGCTAGGCAAGGACTCCACTGCTGAGTTACATATCAGTTTTGTTTTTTCTTTTATTTTTTAGATAGGACTTACTAAATTATTAAGTTGCCCAGGCTTGCATAATAGAATTTATAAACCTCCTGCCTCAACCTCCTGAGTAGCTTCTGGACAGAGAAACCATACACTGACTCTACCCATGACTACCCTTCCCTGTGCATCAGGACAGGAAGAACAGGAAGTGGTCCCACTGGTGGACAACTCCTCAAGAGAGGCAGACCACCTTCCAGTGAGAGGCTGGGTGAAAGAACATAGAACTGAGGAGAGTACAAAGGATTCACAGGAAAACTAGACCTGGGATCCACTTTCAGGAAATGATGCTGATAGAGAAGGAAAATTTTCTCTCTAAACCATAAAAACACCTGGTCATCAGCTTAAAATCAATCTCTAAGTAGTTTTAAAGAATTTTCCAGGCAGGGATAGGGTATCTCCCTATAATCACAACACTCAGGAGGCTGAAGCAGGAGTATGGCAGTGAGTATAAGGACAGGCTGAACCACCTAGTGAGACTCTGTCTCAAAAAAACAATTTTTTTGAGGAAAAAATTTATTTTTGGGGGGGAGCAAAAGAATGCCTGATTCAGAGACCTCTCACTTGGAGGGTCTCCAGTATCTGGCACTGGCAGCTCTGAGAGCCCACATCCACCTACTTGTCACAAGACCATCATGTAGTGTCACCACAAAAAAATCTAGTTTTTCTTTCAATATTAGAAACCTAAATGCTATCTGTAGTGAGTGCAGTTTCTATCACTTCACTACTTTTCAAAGATCATTCATTTTCTACCTTTAAACACTCGACACCAACCCCTACCTCCCCGCAAAAAGAGAAAGCGCATGGACTCTGTGACAAACAGAGGTAGGGAACATTGGGGGATTACCAGAGAAAGGCCGTGTGTCCCTGAGCCTGCAGCTCCCTGAGCTCCACCCCAATTCCCCGCCTGGCACCGTGAGTGCAGGACAGGGCTGATGTGCAGGACAGAGGTGGCGACAACATTCAAAACTTTACAGGCAGAGCTCACCAAGAGCATTTCCATGGAAATCAGTATTAAAACAGTTGGAATGAAATCATTCCAAAAGACCTCTCCCTCTGTTTGACCTCGACCTAAGCGGTCTCTTGGGGACAGGAGAGCCTACAAACATACAGGGCACTTTGGTCTCGTGGTAAACTAAGCAAACACAGAAAGGTGGGGCTCAGTGTCCAGCTGTCCCCTGCTGGCCTCCTCCACCCCTGGATGACTCTCCCTGGAGCCCTGTGACGATAAAGCCGCCTCCACTCACCAGAGCTCCTCAGTGAGCCAAGGGATTGCTGCTCTCTGCTAGGTGACCAGGTGCAAGGTGTCCTTCGACTTCCTCTGTTCCTCACGCTGCAAAACAGAAGAAAAGTCGCTACTGAGCAAAGTCCAGAAAGAAGAGCCTGCGGGTCAGGACCACTTTGGCCAGGAAAGCAGTTGGGGGTGGGGGTGGATAACAATGTTTTGCTATCACCATGCATCTTTGCACGAATGTGAAAGCACAAGGAAAGCCATGTAACTGGGCACTACAGGAAATTTCCACTGGCCCATACACACATGGAAGAAAGAGGACACTTCCTTTGGCCTGTTTTGCAAGGCTACTCAGGTTCATATCAACTCAGTGACATTCAAGGGAAAAAAAATCTTACTGTGACAAGGAGGAGGAACAGGAATGGGAAGGGGATGCACAGAGGTTTGACCAGCTGTTAAACCTCAGCTTTGCTACTTGGTTAGCTGGGAAATACTGGGCATTTGACTCAACTTCTCTGACCTCCTTTTTCTCATCTATACTGGCCTGACATTCCCTATCTAGATAGATATGAAGCTCTTGGGGCCTGGTGCAGAGAAAATGCTCAACAAAGAGCAGCCATGATTATTATATTTACGTAGATACCTTCTGAGGGGCTATAATGTGCCTCAGATGCGCAAAAACAATAGAGAGAATTCTTTCTGCAGAGCACACTGAATTATAGCCTTTCAGGGTACAATAAGGGTATTCAAAATTGTATTAAGTTTTTTTTAAGTATTTTCAATGTTCATCTTTAGGAACCCTTTATAGGTGGACTTTCTGCCAATACAAATGTAATGTTCCCTAACTTTTCAGCTTTATATTTAAGTAAACTATTTGACTCGTTAAGTTCTATAGGGTGAATTCTACTATAATGCTATTCCTCCAAGAAGGGTATTTTCCTCCTGCCCCACAAAGAACAACCACAACCTACCACTTGGGTAAGAAATACTGAGTCACACTAACTCCTGTTCCAAAGTTCTCCCCAGAGCAATGGCCAAATTAACTATGGCTGAGCTTCTGATTAACACACTGTGCTCACAGGAACTTTGGCCCATAGCAACTTGGCATTTGACACATTTCTCTGAGTCCAACCTTGTCACAAGTGCAGGTTTCAAGGGTAATAAAGGAGCTACCTGTTTGCTTACAGCTCATGAAAGTGGCGTCATGTCCTTATGTAGCTTTTACCTCTCCGTCCTCTGAACCCTTAAAAAGTCTGTAGCCTGTATGTCAGCTTTTGGGGTGAGCAGAATGAAAGTGTGTATTCCCAACCTAAAAAAGCACCACAGTCCTCCTTGGAGTTCTGAAATATCAGTGGCTCAAGAAACACGAATATGGTCCCAAGATCAAAGAGCCAAGAAAGGAGATCAGGTGTTTGAGCAGGTGCGTATTATGACCATCCAGCTTCAGACTCAGAGAACAAACTGCTCTTCCTGGTGGCTCTGGGCTTCCTTTTATTGACATGTTATAAAAGGAGAATAAGACACAAGGAAGAAGCCGTGGAACTTGAGAGTCTACGTCTCTGCCTGTTACAAGCTACTCAGTGCCCTCAACCAGCTAATCGCACACAACCTCTGAATCCTCGGTCTCCGAGACTGTGTTTAGAGAAAATGGCTTTGAAGAGGTGATGAAGTCTCCATGAGATCACTGGCTAGGCCCTCACTTGACATGGCAGGTGTCCTTCTAGGAAGAGGTTGAACATAGACTGAAGGATGGCCATTGGAAGACACAATGAAGAAATGGCCCTCGACCAGCCTAGGGAAGAGGCCTCAGGAGAAGTCAAACCTACTGACACCACCACAAAAGAGAGAAAGTGAATTTGTGTTGCTGAAGCCACCCATGAAAAATATGGCCCTGGCTTGATTTTGCTGATGGTCCTTCAGTTTGCAGACCCTGGGTTGAGCCAGTGCAGTGCAACACTCAAAAGACATCCAGTGCTCATGTGTGCAGCAGATGCATTAGTTGAACACATACTACAAGCTGTGGCCAATGTCAAGAGCTGGGAACAGCTGAAGTGGGTGGATAATGAGTCCCAGTACTGAGTGAAGCTGAAAACACCAAATTGCAAAAACAAACCCAGCAGATCATGAAACATGCTGAAGCATTCACAGGTTGACTGACATAGGGGGAGGAGTTGGCCCACAACACCCCTGCCTGCACCTCCCAGATGGGCAGTGGACTGGGGGAGGCTGCACTTCCCTAAGTTACAGTTTCATATTACTTCCAGATGAAATGGGTTGGACCCAGCCAGACTGGGGGCAGGCAGGAAAGGCAGCAGGGCTTGTGCTAAAACAAGTACAAGCCAGGGGCCCACGTATGGTTGCACAGGGACCCCCTGGGGAATTTTAATCTGGAAGCTTACAGTTTTCCCTAAAACTGTAAGCAATACGAAAGGCCTAGAGACCTCCACCACCCACCCGTCTGAAAGAAACCAGAAATATGACAAGACAGAGAAACAGCAAAAGGCCTCCAACTGCTGAACCAGGGAAAGTGAGTCCAGGAGAAGTAAATCTGGAGGAGGTTGAGAGCAGCAGACATGTAATATCAGACATGGCCTCATCGGAAATAAAGAAATACTTCCATGACCTCATTGACAAATTTAAATCTGAAATTCTAACTCAGGTGAAGCAATATATAAGAAGATTAATAAAAGAAATGCTGGGTAATCCTCAAGAAGACACAAATGGAAGAATGGAAGAACCCAGAGAAAAGAGAGAAGCCTTTGATGAAGAATATAAACAAAATCTAGAATACATGAAACAGATCCAAAGAGAAAATCAGGAAATTAAAAACTCCATTGAAAGCTGGCAAAATTCCTTAACAGAAACTAAAGGGAGACTTTCAAAACTGGAAGATAGATTTGCAGTGTATGATCATGAAAGGAAGGATCTCTTAAAAATAACAAGGAACCAGGAAGTAACGATACAAAGGCTAGAAGATGACAAGAGGATTTATAACCTAAGAATAAAAAATCTGAACGAAGAGGCAGGGACAAATACAAATGAAATAAAAAGGCTATTCACAGAAATAATTAAGGAAAACTTCCCAAGCATAGGAAATGGAAGTGATGTTGAGATATATGAGGCATACAGAACTCCAGCCAGCTACAACCAAAACAGATCTACACCCAGACATATAATATTCAGGATCCCAGAAATCCATCACAAGAACAGAGTATTAAAAGCAGTCAGAGAAAGAAACAGATTACCTATAAAGGAAAACTCATCAAAATCACAGCAGACTTCTCGATGCAAACTATCAAATCAAGAAGAGCTTGCATGAAATATTCCAAGCCCTGAAAGAAAATAACCTCCAACCCAGATTGATGTACCCTGCAAAACTGTCTCTCAAAATTAATGGAGAAACAAGATATTTCCATGACAAAGAGGAACTCCAGGAGTTCATGACCACCAATCCAACCCTACAAAAAATACTGAAGGACATTCTAGAGAGAGAGAAGAAAATCACCAGGATTCCAGGAACAATGGTAGAAAGGCCTCAGTGAAAGGGGCAGACAGTGGAATGAAGGAGAAAAGTAAACAACAATGACAGAAAAAAAGCATAGCAGAGATGAGGCAGAGAAGATTGGCTATATCGCTGTTTTGTCTTGACTGATTTTATTCGAATCTGGTATGCTTGAGAGTATCAAGGCTGAGAGTAAAGGCAACTACTCTGAAGATGACAAGATTCAATAGAATACCCATTCTGATTTGATTATTAACTGCCTTTGAAATCCTATAATGTCTCCAATGTTTGGTTTTTATTAATGGCGTTATGTACTGCTAAGTTTAATTATACTATGTCTGATGATATAGACAATTTTATTGAAAATAACAAGAGACATCATAGTCACTACCATAGATCACCTAGTATTGTGGTTTTATATGTCCTTTGCATGCTTCTCTAGGAATTTGTATCGTTGACTTGTTTTGATTTGTTTCTCCTTCTAACACAGAAAGTCTAGGAATACATGTAGAGACTTAGAGACTTACACATGTGTAGAACTTCTAAACAGTTTACAAGAATGGATTATAGTTATTATAAAGAAAAAGAGGAAAAGAAAGTATTCTAAAGGATATAACTGCATGTATGTTGAAGTGTGTAGGACTGATAACCACACTACTAAGTTTTTGTTGGATAGATGAACAGAACTGGATGCTGTCTCACTGTTTAAATGTTCACTTTGTAGGCTTTACTTTTGTAACTTGAACAACTACTTCTAAGAGGAAAATATGTAATTATCAACTAGTGATTACTTACTGGTTATTATTTGTGGGTTTTTTGTTTTTGTTTTTTTTGAAATTTTGTATTATTTCTACCCTCTTTCTGTTTCATTTTTTTTCTTTAAATTAAAAAACAGCAGATCATGGTGATGAATCCCTGTAATCCTAGCATCCTGAGATGCTGAGGATAGGAAGATAAGTTTGAGCCCAGATTGGGCAACTTAGCAAGATTCTGTCTCAAAAATTAAAAGTAGTTGAGTGTAGTGGTGCATGCTTGTAACCCCAGTACCTGGGAGGCAGAGGCAAAAGGATCTCCGCAAGTTTAAAGCCAGCCTACACGACAAAAAAAGACCCGGTCTCAAAAAAATAACAATAAAAAATAAATTTAAAAATCAAAAATCAAAAAGACAAAGCCATCATCCTCCCAGAATATGGAAGAGACACAGAGTTGGAGCCAGCTCCGCCTGGCTAACGAGGAAAGAGATGAGCTGAATCCTAGAGAATGAGTAAGTCTGCCCTACAGTCTGGCATGGAGGATGAGGACAGGATATGACATTTTCCAGACAGAAAGAACAGCCAGTTCCCGGGTACAGGGACACCAGGAGAATGGCACCTTGGGAGAACGAAATTGGGTTGGGCCCAGCCAGATGGGGGGCAGGCAGGAAAGGCAGCAGGGCTGTCGCTGAAACAAGCACAAGCCAGGGGCCCTCGTGTGGTTGCACAGGGACCCCTGGGGAATTTTAATCTGGAAGGCAGCGTTCCCAGAACTACACACTAGCAGGGGTGCTCTGACCACGACACAGTGAAGGCAACGGACAGGAAAACCTGTGCGGGAAGATGTAGGCTGCAGCCAGAGAAACAGAACCTAAGTACTTCAGTCACAGCCACAGGGGACAGACAGATCACAGCCCTGGGCTTTTCAACCTGGGAGCAATTTGATCAATGAGAAAATGCATTTCTCAAGAAATTTAATTCTACTTTCACATCAGAAAACTAACCCCAGTTCTTCTTTTTTACATATTAGGATCACATGTGACAGTGTCTCAATTTCCCCATTATTTTCCTCAACTTATAAAGTTGGTTAACAATAGCACCAGGGCTGGGAATATAGCTCAGCACAGCACCTGCCTGGCAAGTGCAGGGTCATGAGTTCAATTTCTGGTACAAAAAAAGACCCAAAAAACCCCAGGATACCTTGAGTTAACTAGCAGTAGTACTTAAGTCCAATAAATGTTAATTAAGGCAGAAATGAACATTAAAGAACAAACCAGAAATTAACAATTGTGCTATTAATGGCTGTTCTCCTCAGTGAATATAAGTTGGATTCAAACAGTGAACACAGCCACAAAAGGTAAGAGCTGCGGAGTTGTCCTAGGATGAAGCTGGGCTGGTTGGGACACTTTTAAGAGTAACAGCACTGGGCAAGGTGATACAATCCCAGAATTCTACACTGAGGCAGGACAATTGATGGTTTGAATCCAGCCTGAGCAGAGACCCTGTCTCTCCTACCCCTAATTAAAAAAAAAAAAAACCCACAATCTATATCTATATTTATAACTATTATCTATTATCTATATCTATAGAGAGAGAACGTGCTGACAATGTCACTCAGTGTAAAGGCCTGGGGTTCAATCTCCAGTACCACTAAAAATGGGGGAGGTATTTATATTCCAAAGAGAAGGGGTAAATATTTGCATGAAAGAGAAAGAGCTTGCCTTAAAAACATTTGATTTCCAAACTCATTTTCTCTTGAAATGGCTAAAACTTGTTAGGAATCCAAAAAAACTTTTTTATGCAGGAAACATTTTTGAAACTGTTTGAAGGCTTCACCCCTCACGTCCTCTGTTCAAAGGACAGCACTTCTCCACCTCTGGACTTGCTGGACAAGCTGCCCTCTTGTGGCTTTGATGTATCTCTATTTCCTGAGCACAGTGGTGGGCAGATAGTAAGCAGTGTGGAAAGGAGCTCAGAGAACAGGTCCAGCAGGCCAGCCTGCCACTCTGCCAGCCGGGTACACAGGCTGGAGCTGGTGTTGGGTCACCAAAGAAAAGAGGCTGCAACTGCGGAGAAAGAATGTGGCTGGAGGCTGACAAATTCAAAAGCTGATTTAATATCAGTGTAAACGGCTGCTCACGTGCATGTGCGTTAAGACCTACTTTCATGGTGCAGAGCAAGTCAGAAGCTAGCAAGCCTCCCACAAATTCAGGGCCAAGAAAGTGGAACTGCACGTTCAGATTCTGCCATCTGTGAATATTACTCACTATTCCCAGGAAACTGTACAGAAAAGAAAATGAAAAACCAAATAGTACCCAATGCTGTTTTTACTTTTATTTATTTATATTTATTTATTTTGGGGATCGAAATCATGATCTTGCACTTGTCAGGCAAGTGCTTATGCCACTGAGTTAAATCCCCAGTCCCCAGTGCTGTTCTTAAAAATGAACATTGACATGCAAAATTCAAGTGTCTAATAAGATTTTCAGCATTATTAGTTAAGGAACAGAGGGAAGGTGGAAGTAGAGGAGACAGGAGGTCAAAAAGCATCTTTTCAAAAGATGCACTGAAAAAAGATTAAAGATGACACAGGCAGACAGTAAAATTCACCTAGTCCAGAACATGTACTAGTATGAGTTTGGGCCAAAAGAATTTATACCCAGATTAGACTCACTCCTTCTCTTCCTTAAACATGCTAAATCCACATTCTAACAGATTGACCTTTTTTCCTTATGCAAACATATCACTTCTTGAAACTGTCTAATGGCTTCTCCTCACGCTTAGAATAAAATTGGAAATCCTTCCACAGGCTCCCCAGTGTCCCCAAGGGATCAGCCTGGGTTTTCTTTCTGCTCCTTGCCAGGCCTGTCTCCAAATGCCTCCAGCCTCAGCACTGACTTCCTCCTCCTGCCTGCTGCAGCCAGAGGCAGCTGCTGGCCAGCTCATTCATTTACCTGCCTTAGCACTCACTCCCCGGAGCTTGACTTCTCCAGTTCTCTCCTAGACTGGATTCCTGGCTCTGTTTGAATGTCACCACCTCCAAGTTTTCCCTGATTGCTCTGATTGACTGATTGATGCTAAGGATTAAACCCAGGCCATACTGAGCTGCATCTCTAGCCCCTTTTTAAAAATTTATTTATTTATTTGTTTGTTTATTGGTTTTCTTTGGAGACAGAGTCTTGTTATATAGTTCAGGCTGGCCTTAAACTCGCTATGCACCCTTGGCTAGCCTCCAACTCATAGTGATCCACCTGCCTCAGCCTTCTGAGTGCTAGAATTACAGGTGTGTACCACCACACAAGGTTCTTTATTTGGAGCTAAAGATGGCCGATCAGTGAGCAACAAAATACAAAGCCTCCCCGGAGAAACAACGCATATGCCAAAATAAAACATCCTAGAGAGATCCAGACAGAGGGAGGCAGATCCTCTTGACAGAGGAAGAAATTAAAACGTAAAATAGCTTGGCATACACATCGGGACTATAACTGGAACAACTAAAAATTATGGGACACAGCATTTTCGCTGGGACCTGCCAAGTTTGTGCCAGCCTGAATTTGCGCCAGCTTGAATCTGCACCAGCCGGCAGAGCCACCCAAACTTGTTCCCCACTGCCACTCATAGGAGCCACAGCAGCACTGAAGTCAGGGGTTGGTGAGAGTGGAGAGTGGAGCCGGCGAAGGGACCTTCATTAATTCATGCTCAGTGCTGGGAATGAGACCCCCCATCATGGGAAGGGTGTGACCAAATGGGCGACATGTTGGAATTGGGCAGGAGGAGCCTGAACTGGGAGCAACAGTGACTTCAGTTGGTTGCTCCCTCCCCAGAGCAGATTCATGGGATTTGCTTGGACTGGGTCTTGCCCCTGGCCAGGACCCAATGAGCTGTCCCAAATCAATTCCCTGCGCCTAGCACACACTAACATTGTGAAGGCCCCTGAAGTTTGGCTGGCCCAGTGGGCAGGGGCAGGCATATGTGGCCGCTGCTTACACCTCAGTGACAAGAGCCAGTAGGAGAGGGTGTAGGTCCCTCACCAGCATACTTTGGAGGAAACGTGGCCAACAGGGAAGGGGGCTGGGACCTGCACTGTAAACTGAGTGAAGGAAGCCAGGACCATGACAGGAGAGAGAGGCAAGAGGAGGCCCCCAGCCCAGAACCTTGACAGCACTGATCCAGGAGAGGGAAAAACAAGGGAGAGTGAGGGCAGCAAACATGCAACATCAGACATGGCTTCAACGGACATTAAGAGATATCTTCGGGACCTTGTAGAGGAGCTCAAAACTGAAATATTAAATCAGGTAAAGTAAGATATGAGTAGAGTAATAAAAGAAATGCTAAGCATCTCTCAGGAAGATACAGATGGAAGAAGGGAGGAACACAAAAAAAGGAGAGAAACATTTGATAAAGAATATAAAGAAAATATAGAATACATGAAGCAGATTCAAAGAGACTACCAGGAAATCAAAAACTCCATTGAAAGCTGGCAAAACTCCTTAAAAGAAACTAAGGATAGAATATCAAAACTTGAAGACAAGTTTGCAATGTGTGATCATGAAAGGAAAGATCTCTTAAAAATAACAAGGAAACAGGCAGTAAAAATACAAAGGCTAGAAGATGACAAGAGAATCTACAGTTTAAGAATAAGAAACGTGAATGAAGATGCAGGAATACAAACAGGTGAATTACAAAGGCTATTCATGCAAATAATTAAGGAAAACTTCCCAAGCATAGGAAAAGAAAATGACATTTGGTTATGAGGCATACAGAACTCCAGCCACCTACAACCAAAACAGAGCTACACCCAGACATATAATAATCAAGATACCAGAAATTCAATATAAAAACAGAATATTAAAAGCCATCAGAGAAAAGAAACAGATTACCTATAAAGGTAAGCCCTTCAGGATCACGGCTGACTTCTCAACACAGACCATCATATCAAGAAGAGCTTGGAGTGAAGTATTCCAAGCCCTGAAAGAAAATAACCTCCAGCCCAGATTGATGTACCTTGCAAAACTGTCACTAGAAATTAATGGAGAAATAAGATGCTTCCATGACAAAGAGGAACTGGGGGAGTTTGTGACCACCAATCCAACCCTACAGAGAATACTGAAGGACATTCTAGAAAGAGAAAAAAAAATACCAGGATTTTAGGAACAGTGGCAGAAAGGTCTCAGTGAGCGAGGCAGGCAGTAGAATGAAGGAGAAAAGTAGACAAACAAAGACAGAAAAATAGCATAGCAGAAATGAGGCAGAGAAGGATGGCTAGAATCTCTAACATAGCTGGCTTTAATACACTATATTGTTAATAGTGCACCAGGATTTAAAACCCACATTACTCACACTACTCTGCTTAGATGTATTATATTCTGTTCCAGCCATTCTACCTGTACTAGATTTGAGGGCACAGACAGTAATCCTGAAAATAACAGGATATAGTAAGGTAATCATCCTTAATTTCCTATTAACTTAATCTAAAGCTCTGTAAAACCTACACTGTTTTATCATGATTGATTGTAATCAAATCTGGTTTGTTAGATTGCTGTTTTTAATTGATAGATTTTATTCAAAGCTGTTATGATAGTATCAAGTCTGAGAGTATAGGCAACTGCACTGAAGACGACAAGAATATCCACTATGGTTTGATTATTATCTGCCTTGGAAGTTTTATAATGTCTACAATGTTTTATTTTTACTAATATTGTTATGTACTGCTATATTCAATTACTCCTGATGATACAGACAATTCTATTGAAGATAATAAGAAACAACACAGTAATCATTGTAGATCACCTTGTACTGTGGATTTATACGACTTTTTGGTTTCATGTGTTTATAGGAATTTGTTTTGTTTTGTCTTGCTATGTTTTGTTTTTCTTCTAATACAGAAAGGATAGAAATACATGTAGAGACTCATGCATGCATAGCTGTTTACACTCTCACTGTTTGAATTACTACTTTGTATGCTTTAACTTTGTAACTTGAACAATTATTTCTAAGAGGACAATATGTAATTTATCAACTAGTGATTTCTTATTATCTTTTTTTGAAATTCTGTATTATCTCTACCCTTTACATGCTTTTGTTTCTCATTAAATAATAAAAAAAATTTTTTTGTTTTTCTAAAAAAAAAAAAAAAAAAAAGGTCCTTTATTTACTTGATTTGATTTGAGACAAGGTCATGCTCAATTTCCCAGGCTGGCCTTGCCTACCTCAGCCTCCTGAGGCAGTAGCTGGGATTACTGGAGGGTATCACCATCCCACCTGTGCCCCTAGAGCCCAAAATTCTCAAACACTGCACTCTTTCTCCTCTTTCCTATCGTTTTTTTCTTTATACTTATTACACTGAATTGTACTATGCATTCATCCCATTTTAATATCTATCTAATCCAGAGAAATGTCAACTCCATGCAAAGAGACTTTCTCCTTCTCACTAGGGTGCCCAATGCTCCTACTCCTAAAGCAGGGCTGTCACTAACCAGTTTTGTTTTGTTTTTTGAAAGAGGATCTCCCGTATATTCCAGGCTGGCCTTGAACTCATTACATAGGCCAAGAAGGTCTCTCTGCAAATCCTACTGCCTCAGCCTACTAATCTTCACTATTTGAGAAATGAAATATTCCCATTTGGAGAGATAAGGAATGAGCCCTTAACCAAACCTGTTTAAACACCTATCAGTACCAGGAAGTCTTTCTTATTCCAGTAAAAGCCCATGTCCTTTACTTGTATCACAGAGTGATGGGGCCGACCCATTGCAGTTACATGTAATTCGAGACCACAGGCTTAGAGGAGACTCCCATGGGACCTTGGTTGGAACTTTTTTGTTTGGAAGCAGAATGCATGGTGCAGAGAGGTTCACAGGTGACTCTAGGGTGACACAACCTATGGATGTCAGTCAGCCTGGGGTCACTTAGAGTGCACAGCACATCACCCATACTGACCCAGGACCCAGAAAGGCTGCACCTTACCGCATGCTAAAAGCTCACCCAACCAGATCTACTTCCTCTCACTGCTGTCCCAACACTAACTTCCGGTCACTACAGTCATGTCATTATTTCCTGTGTTCTTCCTTCCAGAGTGCATGCAGTTTGACAACATACCAGGCACAGTAGACTATCTGGAGCTGGTTTGATTCTAACAAATAGCCCAGGCTGGAAAATACCTAAGAAAAAGTAGGCTAAGTAAAGAAAACTTGAACACCAGACCAAAAGCTGTGGATTGACCACGAATGTCTTGAATATAATTCCAGGCAGGAGTCCCGTACTGTTCCCGTTTGCATTCTTGCAACACCGAGCATTGTGCCTGGCACAAGTCCAGGCCTGTTTGCTGGGAGAGAGGAGAGCAGAAAATGCCATTCTAGATTCTTCACAAAGTCTGCAGTAGCTTTGAACAAATAAGTTTACTTTGGCCAGTGATATAGCTCAGCGGCATAAGCGTCTGCCTGGCGAGTGCAAGGTCCTGCATTCGATCTCCAGTACAATAAGTAAATAAATAAATAAAATAAGTTTACTTTATAAAATCTCAACTGTACAGCACCTTCTGTCCTCAGATGGACAGATGGATGGATGGATGGATGGATGGATGGATGGATGGAGAGTCGAACAGACAGATATCGAAGCCTTCCAAGACATGTACAATTTGGCAAAACCAGGTAGCAAATCTGACTTGTCTCTCATAAGAGCTCCACACATTTCATCTCTGAGTTTCCTTAGGGTTCACTGAGGGACCACTGCCCCAGATGAATGATACAGGCTGAGCATCTCTGACCTACAACCCTGAAATCCCAAATGCTCCAAAACCTGAAACTGAGAGCTGACACAATAGCAGAGCATAAAATCCCACATCTGACCTCTGGCATAGGTTGTAAGCAAAACACAGTACACTAAAAATGCTCTACAAATTACCTTCAGGTTGTGGGCATGTGGTAGCTGGAAAACTGAAGTGAATGCCATGCTTGGGCTTGGCACCCATCCTCAAAGATCTCGTAATGTGGATGCAAATATTCTCAAATCCAAAGGAACCTGAAATCTGAAGAATTTCTGGCCCCAAGCATTTCAGATAAGAAATACTCAACTTGTATTAAGTAACATGGGGTACGTGCAACATATTACTCTAAAATCTGAAGTATTCTGGATTCTAAAAAAAAAATCTGAACCAACAAATTTTCAATAAGGAGATCTTGGGTTTACACTGATGCAGAAATCACCTGTCTGCAGTCAGACACCCACCAGGTGACAGAGCCAGGATGGCAATGCAAGTGGCCCATTCTGCAGGCCTGCTGTGCCCAGTGTCTCATCTCTCAGGGCAGGGTGGGACCCGAAACAACTACTGCACTAGCCGCTTCTCAGACCAAGCCCAGGAACGGAGTAGCAGTGAGTGCCAGGTACTGGCTCCCATAGAGACTGCCGGGGACTGGTGACGGCCCTGGTGACCTAAGACTGAGGGCTCTCCAGCCAAGGGATTGCCCAGAAGCCCCAGCACCCATCTGGAAAAGGGCATCAAAGCTTGAAGAGTCAACTTTCACCTTCCTGAACTCCTCCCAGAAGCGGGCGGGAACTGTTTAGTCAGACCTGCTAGGGATCTGCACTCATCTGTCCACATTCTTTTCTGGCTTGGTTTTACTGAGTGTGTGTGTGCATGTGTGTATGTTTTATATCTTTTTGTTTTATCCCAGTACTGGGAGTTGAACCCAGGGCCTCATATATGCTAGGAAAGTACTCTGGCATTGATCTACATACCCCAGATGTTCCTTTAAATATTATTTTGAGACAAAGTCTCATTAAGTTTCCTGGACTGGTGTCAAACTTAAGATCCTCCTGTCTCGCTCTCCTGGGTAACTACTGTGATTACAGAAGGGTGCTACTGTATCCCACTTTCCCCCTTCTTTTTCTGTTCTGGGTTCTTGGTATTTTAATGTTGTTTTTGGTGCTGCGGATCAAACTCAGGGTCTTGAAGATGCTAAACACACACTCTACCACTGAGCCACAGTCCCAGGCCCTCCAGTCTTTCTTTAAGTTACACCCTGAGGTAGGGATGGGGAGCTGAGGGAGGGGAGCAAGGGTGGGCAGGAGGTGTTGTGCATGTGAGGAAATATACTCACTGAAAACGTTTTTTCTAACACTTGGAATGTAGAAAAATGATACACTGTATTTCAGCTTTTATCCTATACCCTAAACTAATCGTGTGAAAATAAAAGATGCTGTTTAACTCAGGCCAGCAGTGTTTTCACTTCACCAAGCAGCAGGAGAGCTAGATCAAGTCTCAGTTCAAACACTGCTCCCCGGCAAAGCCTCCCTGGTACCCCAAGCTAGGCAGCCCTGCCCTGCTTCCATTTTTCTTTACAAGTGGCCTGGATGGCTCTTGAATCCTTGGGATTTGTTTCCTGCCAGAACCCTCTGGAAGACACAGTCCTTATCCCCATTCCCCTCCACACCCCAGCTGGAACACAGCACAGGACAATCCAGGAGCTCCATAAACATGTGTCAGGTAGGCGGGTGGATGGACAAATGATGGAGTCTTGAATGGCCCAAGAGAAAACCAAGGGTTGGCCAGCACATCCTTCTCCACCTCTGAACCGTGAGAGAGCCATCCACTGGACAGTCCTGTTTGGCTGTCTGTCATCTGCTGCTGACCTCTTGTCACTGCAATCTTGAACTCTTGCTTAACTTTACTATTCTCATTTAACTTTTATCCTGCTCAGATCTTATCTTCCCAGCCAGACTACAAACTCACTGAGTGTAGATGACAAGTCTTGGATTTCTCAAAGTGCCTAGAGTGATGTTACCACCTCCCCTCATCATTAGGAGGTTGGAATTTGAACTTAGATGTTCAGAAATCAGGTTCCTCCCTGTGAACTTTTTGGTCTTTCACTTGTTTTACCTTTGCTCTTTGGGATTTAATGGATTGTAATACTTTGACGTCCATTCAATCATTTATTCTTTTTTCCCCCCCTCTTTAGACAGGCTTTTGTTATATAATCCAAACTAACCTTGAACTCACAGCAATCCTCCTGCCTCAGTCTCTCAAGTGCTGGGATTACAAATGTGCACCTCCATATCCAACTGAAGCATTTATTCTAAGACATATTTATGGAGTCCCTACTCCGTGCCAATCCCTGGGCTGATCACTGTGGTGAACAGGGCAGACTTGGCCTTTATTTTATGTATATTATGCAATTATGTAGCATTTCTCTTTAGCAGCTACTTAACCAAACCAGAACATCTTGCTTAAAGCAGGGTTTTCACTGGCCTTGTTCACTTACCCAGAACATACAAGCAAGGAGTTTAGTTCATATTTTTCCAGCAAGTTTAACATGAAATTGAACTGTCTCTGAAAACAGTAACAGGAGGCAGAGCAGCCCTTAATGGGGGCACTATCTTTATGATAACAGCAGTGTGCAGCAAGGGGGTTTGCTGTACTTTCTTCCCAAACCCCTAGGAACAAGATAGTGTCAAATGAGAAAACCAGAAGCAAGCATTGCAATCCTTTAAAATAAAACACAAGTGCCAAAGAAGAAAAGCCAAGGTGCCATTTCAGTGTGAAATACAGATTCCATCTTGACTGCTATGGGTGACTGGCACCAGGGCATGGAAAAACCTGAGTCCGCAGAGTTCTGTGTTTCATGAAACATCTCCCCAACCATCTCTCCACATACCACCCGAATTAGGAACTGTGAGGGTGCAAAAGTAGGATTCTTGTCGTTTTGCTAAGTCAGGTCCTTTATTACAGGGTAGAAAGAGCTCTTGTTCCTTATTTCTCAATCCTGATTCCTGCTGGCAGCATAAAATACACCGCAGCCTCCACAAATGAAATAAATAGCCCAGTGTAACTTCCAATCTCTACATTGTTAGCAAGTCTGGGTACTTTTTTTTATTTTTTATTTTTTTGTCAAATTATTTACAATAACTAACTGTCAGGTACATTGACAATCAGGTCTGGGTATCATTTACTCTAAACATGCCATTGATTTCAGGATTTTGCCCTCTTTATTTTCTGCCCTGATTCTTATAGAAGCACAATAGTTAAAAACCAGACTGAGCCTGGCATGGTGGCACACACCTATGATCCCAGTACTTGGGAGGCTGAGGCAAGAGGATTGCTGTGAGTTTAAGGCCAATCTAGACTACATTGTGAGACCTTGTGTCAAACAAACAACAACAACAACAAAAACCACAGATCAATTAGCCATAACACTGTTGCCAAAACACCCAAGCTGTTCAGCAAGTTTGCACAATTGTCAGGGTCCTGGATACTTAAATGTGGATAGCTTCACATGTGGAATCTGAATTCATCCCCTGAAAAGTGCAGAATGCACCCCACCCCCAAAGTCCATTCAGTGTTTATTAAACTCAGACTTCAGACTATAAGAGCATGGAGTTTGACCGGGGCCATCTTTAATTTCCCAAGGTAAAAATGCCCCAGAATTGAAAACTGTGCAGCTCAGCACTTTCACTCTACTCTCTGATTACCTGTAGCACCCAAAGTATCCTTGACAGAAAGTAATCTCATCAGCCAGACATGGTAGTATACTCTTGTAATCTCAGCACTTGAGGCTGAGACAGGAGGATGGCAGTGAGTTTCAGGACAGCTTGGGCTACATAGTGAGTTCAAAACCAGCCATCTAAAACAAACTAATTAAGTAACTAACTGAACTCACAATACAATCAATTCCCTGGATGGTGAGTGACTGATACCTTGGTTCTCCCTGCTCATCCTAGAGTCAGTCTTCAGTTACTTGCAAGCAAAAGCAGCCAGGAGGTGGCCACACTGGGCCCCTCTCCTGCTGGCTCTGCACCTCAAGTCTTCATGTTTAGTTTGCTGTACCTATGTGCACTTTCCCGCTACAGGCCACCACCACAAATCAAAATTTGCTGTCCCCTTTCCTTTCATTATCTGCCACAGTTTTAGCACTGACTATGTGCTGGGTACTATGTGTTAAGCCAGATCAAGGATCTGGTTTTAATTCCAACAAATAAGCAAGGTAGGAGTTATGAAACCCATTCTCAGTAAAGGAAGCTGAGAAACAGAGATTGCCTCCTACAAGGCTTCCCAGAAGTAGTCTGGGACTTAAACATCAGTCTCCATTGTTCCACTGTCTTGAAATAAAAGCTATTTCCACTAGGGGGTTAGAAGAAATCTCCCTCCATCCTTCACTGTCTAACACTAGAAGTCCACAAAGCATGACCACCTCAATGATTTAAAATCTACTGTGTCCTCTGTGCAATACACCAGGTCCTACATTTTAACATTTCTACAATAACCCATGTGTTTATTTATCCTCCTTTCAAAACCATCATTAACCAATTGTATATTTTACAATTTGTACAGAAAGACTACAGCTCACAAGTTCACTGGGACATAATCTGCCCAATGCAGCAGATTGAAAGATATGCTCAGTCAATAGCAAGAGGCCAACTGGTGGGCCGCACACTGAGAGCAGAAGGAAGAGTGAGGAATCAGGCTGTGAGCTGAAGGTCGCTAAAGAGGAAAAGAACAGCACCCGGAGGAGGAGCTATCCTCCTCTGCAAGTCCGGAAAGGCAGAGCAGAGGTGTAAGTGGACAGTGCCTATGGAGCCCAGACCAGGAAGGCACTGCTGAGGTCAGCTCAGACCAGCCGTTCTGCTGTGACACTGACAGGGGCTGCTTGCAGCAGGCTAAGGAGCTGGGAGCCATTGGGCCATAAGTCCTTTCTCCTCTGGGTTCTAATTCTGTGCTGTCAGAATTCTGAGGCTCCCGGCCCACCTACCCGAGGCTGCAGTTAGGGAGAGAAGCCACTCACTTCCCATCTTATTTTCAAGCATCATCAAAGACACAAGACCTACTACTCTTAGGCACTGCTGTGTAGATGCTCACCAGTTCTGCCCCCAACCCTAAAGTGGAGTCACTTCTCATACCAATAAAAGCTAGGGGCCAGCCAGGCATGGTGGCACTTGCCTGTAATCCCAGCACTCAGGAGGCTGAAACAGAAGGATCCCTGTGACTCTGAGGACAGTCTGAGTTACAAGAGTGAGTTTAAGGCCAGCCAGTGATAACAGTGAGACCCTGTCTCAAAAAAAAAGCAACCACAGGTCTCAGAAGATCCATTAGCCTGTTTTGAGTTAAGGACCCATAGGAGGCAATGTATTCAACGCAATGCTATGCATTGAAGATTAAGGGTTTAAAAAGAAAAAGCTGAGGAATAGTAGTGTAACAGCTTTTATTATTAAACTAAAGGCCCCTTTTTATCACTCTTTTGCCTCCAAAACCTGCAAGTAAAAAATGCTGCCCCACTGAAATTCCACAGGCAACAACATTCAAAAGATCAGATAATGCCAAGCAGCATAAACTAAACTGGGTGTAGTAGTGCCTTCTATAATCCTAGCACTGAAGAGGCTGAGGCAGAAAGATCATCACAAGTTGAAGGCCATGAACTGAGCTACATGCTGAACTGTGTCAAAGAAAGAAGAAAGAAAGAAAGAAAGAAAGAAAGAAAGAAAGAAAGAAAGAAAAGGGAAAGGAAAGGAAAGGAAAGGAAAAGAAAAGGGAAAGGAAAGGAAAGGAAAGGAAAGGAAAGGAAAGGAAAGGAAAGGAAAGGAAAGGAAAGGAAAGGAAAGGAAGTTATCTAAGCTAAGGCTAATCTGAAATGCCAACACAATCCTTAGCCCTGTGACTTAAAGTATCCAAATGTCACTAGATACTTTTTTCAAAAGCCCAGCCTGCTTCTTTCTGGGTGAAAGCGTATGGACATTTTTATGTGCAGGATACCCTGTTCAATGCAATAACAAAATATTTCCTATTGCTATTCCTTCCCAGAAACTAACCTGGTTTCACATACTATAAAATTTATAGGGCTGCTCTGAAATATAATTGTTAGAAGGAACAACAGCAATGAACAACTCATGGTAAGGGGTCAGCATTGTGCTTGGTGAGTGTGATGTTTCAAGTGCCTTACCCTAAAAGGACTAGGTTGGAATGAACAGGCTTTTTAAACTTCATGGGAGCTTTGCAGAATATTTGTCTGGCATGTGCAAGCCCTGGGTTTGATCCACAACACCACAAAAAGAAATAACATTACCCCAAGTGACTAGGCTTGTGTGTTCTATTAGATTAACATTTTCTTAGCCATTTGTAAAACCAAAAGTGTATTTTAGTGTGACTGGTGACCTCTTGCTCAACTAGCCATTCAACTAGACTGACTCCATATAAATCCATAAACCCTACACAGCAGTTGAGCAATAAATACATCTGTTATCTGTGGTACTTTTCTTTCCTTGTCTTCTCCTTTTGAAAGTCATTAAGTAACTGCAAATTACAACTCCCCAAACCTTGTGATCATGCTGTAATTACACTGCAGAATCACCCATGGGCACAAATTCTTAGACTCCTGATCTCTAAGAAGAGTAAAATACCTTAGATAGCTGCTAGCTGATCTAGATAAGAAAACAGGCTCAGAAGGGCAGGCGACTTGCCCAAGGTCACGCAACAGGTCTGTGTTCAGCTGGGAACCCCAGGAACACTTCTGCCCCCTAGAAACTGTGGTCCTCAAAGAAGGTGGTGCCCCCTGGGTCCCAAGCTGCCACCTGACCCACACTTCAGACTTGCCTCATCCAGAGCAGTCAAAGACATTCTCCTGGTTTGACTGTGTCACCAAGGCCACTTCTTGAAATTAAAGCAAAAGAATAACAGAACCAGAGTGGCATGGCCCCTAGCACAACCTTCAGGAGGGTGCACTGACAAGAGTGACAGCCCAAACTATTTGACGGTTATGAAACCACACAAAGCATCAAGGTCCACAGCTGGACCAGAGTCTCCACATTCCCCTGACGTGGGACCATGTGACTCAGCTCTGACCAATGGGTAGAGAGCCAGTGGTGGGTGCCATCTTGATGGAGGTGGGCCTGGCTGACTGGAATGAGGGCCCAGGTAAGTCTGGCCACGTTGAAAAGGCAAAGCCACTATCCATCTGGATCTCCAATTGAGTCTGTGGGGGTTAGCCATTCTACCAATCTGTATACACATCCAGGACCAGTCCTCCAGCAACACAGACATGTTGACTGGCTAAACCAATGACATCCGGAGGTCTGTATGTCATTGTTCCCCTACCTCTCAAGATAAGTACACAAGGAATCTCTTACAGGGGAAGTACACATAGCTTTAAAGTAACAGAAGTAGCTAGGTGTGGTGGCACACATCTATAATCCCAGCACGCAAGAGGCTGAGGCAGAAAGATCATAGCAAGTTCCAGGCTACACAGTGAGCTCAAGGCCAGTCTGAACTACACAGAAAGGCCCTGCCTCCCCCCAAAAACCCAATAAAACAAAACAAACAAAAACTACTAAAGTGAGAGAAATAAACAGCACAGGTAACATATCTGTTGGTTTATCACACAAAACAGGAGGAATCAACATGATTTGAGAAAGTATTAAACATAGTAAGCTAATTCAGTTTCCTTCTAGAATAAAAGAAACCACTTTCTCGTTTTGTTTGTGGTTTGGTGTTTTGAGACAGGGTCTTACTCTATAATCCAGGCTGGCCTTGAACTTGTGGGTGATCTTCCTGCCTCCCTTTCTTGCTTAGAATGCTTTGAATGTTAGCAATGATATCCAGGACCCAGGGTCCTGTCACTTTCTGCCCAAGGACAATGGGAAGGGCTCTGAGAGCACCACGGGAGTGTGGGCTCTGGGGCCTGACACACCTCGGGAGGGATGGGCTGGGCAGCCCTCCCAAGGCCCCAGGGGCTGAAGTTCCCAGAGGAGCAGAAGGAGAGTGGGAGAGGGACAGGGGAACTGTTGAGGAAAACTTCCTCAACACCTTAATCTTGCGGCAAAGACACATTCTTCACTCTTCAAGTGACAAGGGAGCAGCCGGCATGCTTTTTCCTAGATCCCATGTGGTGCTTTCCTTCATGAGGTAAAGAGCTATGTTTTCTTTCATCCTGAATTCACCATGTAGTGCTCAGCATGGTGCTAAGGGCTAAGACCAGTGCCTGGCCCCTCCACCTCCAGGACCCCTACTATTTGTTTGCGGCAACAGGCACCAAGCATTAGACCCACTTCCTGACATTGGAGGGGGTCAGGCAGAGTTACTCAAATGAGTGTACCTGAGAAGTGATCAATCGGGCTTATATTCTGGCCATCATTTATTGAGCACCTACTACCTGTTACCATGCCCACTCTCTAACCCTTTCACTTAACGTTTACCACATGGCTTTGATGCAGCCTGTGATTGTTCTCAATCTCCAGAGGAGGAAATTTACCTCCAGGCCAAGCCTGCAGGAAGCCAGAGGGTCTGCAAAGGCATCAGAAGCAGGTTTGCTGGCTACCATGCACTGGCTTACTGATGGCGTTGAGCATGCTGGCCTGCATCTGTGGTCTCAGACCACTGGGAGACTAACGTGGGAACATCAATGGGACCCAGGAGTTTTAGAGCAGCGTAGGGAACATTAAAAGACAGCCTCACCAAAGGAGGAGGAGAAGGAGGGCACAGAGGAAGAAAAAGAAAAAATTTCAACTCTGTGTCCACCAAAGAAAGGTGCCGAGGCTGAGGAGAGTAGTTGTAATCCCCAGCCATAGGGGAGGCTGAGGCAAAAGGATCCCAAGTTTGAGCCCAGTATAGGCTTGATGAATGTGATCATTATGTATATAAAAAACATACCAATAAAATTATTTTTTTAAAAAAAGAGCAATAAAATTATTTTTTTGGTGTTGGAGACTGAAGTCAGGGCTTTACCAATGCTAGGCAAAATTTGAACAGTGGGCTATAGTCCCAGCTGCAGAAATGATAAGTTTAAATCAACATTGACTATATAAAACAATCATGGTGCTTCATGCAGCTTTTAATATAAACAATGACCTAATCAATTTAAAATACATATATAAAGATAAGAAAATATCTCAGAAGAATAGCACATAAGTCACAAAGTAGGTAAATGGATTTAGAAACATTCCAGGATCTTTGAATTGTGTGTCAAGAGGGTAAAAGTAAGTACTGGACCTTAAAAACAAATGCAACTTATGGGGTAAATGCTAGAAGTTTCCTTTTTTTTTTTTTTTTTGGAGACAGGGTCTTGTGATGTAGCCCAAGCTGGCCTCAAACTTGTGGCAATCCTGGATTACACCACAATGGCGTGCTTAAGAATACTTTTTAAAAAAGACTTCCAGCTGGTATGATGGCATATGTTTATAATATCAGCACAGTGAGGCTAAGACAGAAGATTCATCAATTTAACTAAGGCCAACTTGATCTATAGAGTGAATTCAAGGCCAATCTGTACTACATAGCAGGACTTTGTTTCAAAAAACCAAAACCAAACCAAAAACAAACAAACAAAAAAAGACTTCCATTAATAGAAGGAGAAATGGGATGATAAAATATAGGCCCTCCCATATATAAAAATCAAACACTGATATATGAATAGTTAAATAAACAGAAAGAAAAGTCCAGAAATATATCCACGTGCATAGAGGAATTTAGTAAACAATGAAAAGGTAGAGCACACTAATAGAAACAATAGGAATTGAATATGGTGTTGAGAATCTAGAAGAAACACTGGATCTATACATCCTATCTCATAGCAGGGTAAGTCCTGCACAAATCAAATATTCAAATATGCAAAATTAGATGAAAGTACTACAAGAAAGCACGAGGGAATTCTCTTATAACCTTGAAACAAGACCTTTCTATCCTGACCTGTAATCCAAAAGCCACAGTAAAGGACTGGCTAACTGAACTACATACAAAGAAAAAATTAAAAAAAAACAAACCACAAGTAAAATCAAGCGACTAATGATATAAGGAAATAGCCACAGTTCACACTACAAAGAGCTGATTTCTGAAATATACAAAAAGCTTGTACAAGTCAATGAGATAATAATCAACAAACCAACAGAAATATGGGCATTACATACAGTGGACAAAGAAAAGTACAAATAAGGTTTACTTTTATGACAATATGCAAACTGAAACTACAGTGAAAACTCAAGTTTCCACCTGTTAAAGATTGGCAAATATCCTGATATTTGAGAAGAGACTATGTTCCAAAGGCTATGGTCCAGTGGGGGTCTCAAGATATTTCTGATAGGAGTGGGCATTGGTAAAATTGCTGAGGAGGAGTTTAGCAATTAACTTCTATTTTTTATTTTGTGATAGGTTCTCACTAAGCTGCCCAGGTGGGACTTGATCTTTTGATCCTCCTGCCTCAGCCACCTTCAGTGCTGGGACATGTATGACCTTTAATCTAGAAATTCTCCTTTGGGGAACTCATCTCACAGATGTGTTCTATGCTTGTGAAATGACACATGTACATACTAGTTTGTTACATTTATAACACAAATCAAACGCCTTATCAACAGGGAAAACGGAATAAATGATGATACATTCATGCAATGAAAACTATATTGCCACTTAAAAAAGGTAATGTACTATTATTGAGAGATCTCAAGATATATTATTAAATGAAAAATGAGTTGCAAAACAATTTACCTAATAATAGTCTATCTTTTGTGGAAAGGGGGAGTAGCAGCCATAAGTATATTTGTTTGCATGGCACAAAGAAATTCTAGAAACACAAATCAGTATGTGTACCTAGTTTATTTAAATAAAACAATTTCATAAAGAAAAAGTATCATGTCTTCACTTATGTATTGTTTAGTTTTCCTATGAGGCTTTTATTCATTTGAAAACACAGAAAATACAAGTTGGGTAACCCTTATCTAAAATGCCTGGGACCAGAAGTGTTTCAGATTTTGGAATTTTACAGCTGGCTGTTGCTCAGTAGTAGACCATTTAACCAGTGTGCTTGAGCCTCTGGGTTTGACTCCCACCATGGCAAAAGCAAAAAATATTTCTGACTTTTTTTTTTTTTTGGATTGTGAAATACTTTAATATACAGAATGAGATATCTTGGGACTGTAACCCAAGCTTAAACACAAAATTCATTTGTTCCATATATACCTTATACACAGAGGCTGCCGGTAACTATTCTCAGCAATTCGGTACATGAGATGGTTTCACAGTAAGCAATTTTCTTATAACGTTATGTCAGTCTTAAAAAATTTTGGAATATTTTGG